>JAIPRM010010316.1:0-13883 GCA_025469315.1 Stegophylla sp. TES_Ste_2020
CCTTTGTTCAGAATCGTTTTACTGAAGAAATGATTTATCGTTTCTTTAAAATTTAATACGCCCGTCAAGAGAATACCACCCGTCGTGCGAAGTACACCCATCGTGCGAAGTATGTCCGACTTTTTTATCATATAAAACTGAGCTTTTTCAACATCAATAAATTAATAATAACAATTAATTGTAGAAATAATTATTAGTTGCTCTTCTATTTTTAATAATTTTAAAGAACTAGTTCTAGCTACACAACGGAAAATTAAATAATAGGTAGTACCTATCAATAAAGTCCAGTGTCTCCTTCGATGTATAATTTAGTATTGAAAATATCTCAAATATCATTGAAAATGTAATTATTTTTTTTCAATAAATTAGGGATATACAAATAAAGTGAATAATCAACGCATTTCACTGATTCCAATTCTATATCGTATGTCGACGCGACGTATTGACGTGTCCGGTTTCATCCAGTGTGTGGGTTCGTACATTAACGTAAGGGATGCTGACGTATTTGGTGTGGGAAGGCCTTAACCGGGGTAATAATTTTTATATCGGAAATATCATCGGCGACGTGCGCAGGATTGATTCCAGAGTGGAGAAGTGTCGAAAAATAAAGAGTTTAACTATTTTGGATCCCGCGGTGTAGTAGATTTTTTTTTACCCTACATTAATATAATATTGTTGTTCGTGTGATCCAAATCATGAATTTTTAATGACTTCTGCTTTTTTTGCTCGTTAAATTTCTCAAATAGAGATTCAAGCGAAACAAATAAGTTATAAGTATGTCGTGATGGGCAATGACGGATTAAAAATTATCCGATTAAAGATACAAGGTAAAAAAAAAAACCAAAAACCAAAAACCCCGGACATACTTCACACCATGGGTGTATTCTTCGGTCCTCGGATGAGATTTGGTGAGCGTGTTAATAAATAAATCAATAACAGCTAAAAACGATTGCTCGAAAACTAGGCTATTGCCGTTTTCACTCGATTTTTCGATAATTTTTCTTTGCGTATCATCGAATTTATGAAAATGTATCGATTAGACGTAAGATTTCTGATCTACGAAGTCACCGGACGAGTTTCGTCTCCCAATGAATTATAGTATTTACACGCACGCACAAAAAAAAAAAAAAAAAAAAAAAAAAAAAAAAAAAAAAAAAAAAAAAAACAAAAACAAAAACAAAACGCACGCGGTTCCGTACAAAACCGTTCTTTGGCCCGCCGAGAAGTGGGGGGAAAAAAAATACGGTCGTTGCGCAACGAACTAATATCCATAACAAGCCGTGACGTAATGCACGCATTCCGGAGTCTCGTCGACATGCAGATGCAGTGATCGTCGCGCCGATACGAGAGATAATAACAACGCGCGGTCGTGGGGCAAAGGTCATGCGGTTTGTACAAGCGACGTCGAAGGAGGCGGTCGAACTGTTCGCAGTCTCGTAAACCACACTGCAGTAAGTGTTGTCGTGGTATTCGAATAAACGGGTTACAAAGGTGTTCGCAGAAAACACGAGTCGGAATGATTTTCTGAAAACATAATATTCACGTTGCCGAAGAAAAATGTTTGAATGATTTTTAAGCGAAAATCGTTTCGAATAAACTGAAGTTCCACTTAAAATCGGCGTAATGAAGAAATTATTTATTGTTCCTTTGAAAATCAATACACCCACAAAGATATCCCACTCGAGGAGCGAAGGATACCCCTAGGTCCGAAGTACCTACGTCCTTTTTTTTTTTTTAAAATTATTATCTACAAACAGAAATTATCTTATTGTTCGTGTAATATGTTTGCAACGTATATGTGTATAAATTTTTCATTTTTCATACCAAAACAGTGAATCACCCAAACGTATGTTTAGCAGAAAACCTTTTCATTTTATTTACCATTTAAATTAGTAAATTAAAGAGAAAATTTTATGTACTATATATTTATTTAATGAAATCATTGTCTACTTAATTTTAAAACGACAAAAAATTCGAAATTTAAGTAAAACGGAAAATGTAGACTCTGGGCGAAACGTCCGCCGCCAAAACTCTATAAAATGTACTAAAAAAATGTTCAATTCGTTTGAAATTATCAATAATATAATAATATATTTACAACAGTGTCTTATTGGCAGTTTATTATTTCAACCCGACGGCTGAAAAGCATAATTAATATTATGAAATAAATCGGTAGCTCATCGAATAATAATCAATACAAATAATATAGTTATAGTATCAGTTTGAAAACAGAAACAGAATATTATTTCCAAACATTTCATGTTTTCGTACGCGGTTAATGAGTTTTCGTCTAGAGCCTACGTGGTAAAGAAAGCCGTATAATATAATTTATTTATGCGCGTAGTTCGTTATTTTTATTTTTTTATTTTTTTTTTTTTTAGACGAATCAATCGCGTTCTTGTGAAATAAGGTTTTAAGGTTTCTGACGGGCTGTCCAAGGTTAGAAGATTTATGTATTCTGTGACTATAAAATAATTATTATTGTACACTTTTACTCAAAACTATTATAAGTAGTCAGTATTAATAACAAAATAGTGGCTACTTGCTCGGGCAGAGAAACGTTTTACACGCGCCATAATAATTCAACGAATTGACACTTTTCACATTAGGTAAGTGTATACTCCTCCTCCCCCCCCCAGGCTCTTCCACACGCGTGTCGGTTTTATAATTTATTATACTATACATATTTTTATATCCAGAGACCATAAAACAATATAAATTAAACGGCTCATAAACCGTGATATTTATATTAAATTTATATATGCTACGACGGAGTAAACGATTCCGTGGCTAGGAGACGTTTGGACGATGATGGCGAGTTGTAAACGTTGTAAATAAAAAAAAAAAAATAAAAAAAAAGTCTTCTCAGTAGTAATAATACCCGCACGATCGGTTGCGCAGTGAAAAAAGAATTTAAAAAAAAAAAAGAGTAAGAAAGTAAGGTCGTGTTGTTGATGTCGCGGCGCTGTCCATTGAAAACACAAAATGAAAAACGCAAAAAACAAATTGCGTGTGTACGAAACGATATTTAAAATTTTAAACCTTGTAAGTTATTATGATTGTAGAAAAAATCGCGTATAAAGGTCTTCGGTAACCGGACGGATACGAATAAGGGGGAAAAAACGGCCGTGATCGATTCGCCTGTTGATGTTTTGTGTTTATTTTCGTACCTTACGCCCGCGACCGAAACGACTTTGTTGACATTTCGACGAAATATGCGCGTTTTACCTTAATCCAGGACGGAAAAATTGCTAAGTAATAGATGGCTCCGCAAAATAATATGTTTTTGACATTAAACCGGTCGCCGAGGGTCAATAATATTGTTATTGTATTAACGTCGATGATACCAATAACAATTTTTTTCTTTTATGTATTCTCGTTTTGTTTGATATTGATTTCCATCGAACCCGTCCGATTGTAACACCATAAATCTTGTAACGCGTTTAAATCAACTTCGATTTGAAGGTAAATAATATGGAAAAAAAGACGGGAAATAAACAAAAAATAAACACACATATTATTATTGAGCATAAATTATAATATATTCGATCCTCTTCAATTATTATTACACAGTTATACATATATATATATATATACAATGTTAATAAATTAGTAAAATTTTGTATTATTATCAATGTCCTTATTTATTATTACTGTTTTTTCTGTTTTTTTTTTTTTTTTTGCATGTTACGTGTGTTACGATTGAATGTAAAATTATAAAATCTCGAGCAGTGATTAATAGATTTTGTAAGATCAGTGGATAACGTATTTTGATATTTTTCTCGAGTATTAAAAGCATACCAATCGATCGATCGATCAAGACAGTATATTATAAATCACGGGTAATCCTTCAGATTTTTAGAAGTTTCTTAAGATTGCGATTGAATTAGTTTTACCATTTTTCGTGAAAAAATAAAAAACAATTTTATATATTTTTTATTTTATGATAATTTTTTTTTTTTTTTTTTAATGTCTTCTTTTAGGTAGAATTAAGATTTTTCGATCTTCATTTTCGTAAGTTTGTTTTAATTATAATTTTAAAAACTAAATCCGTTTACAATTATTTTACTCACAATATGTTTCTTTTGTTTATACTCAAAATTTCATAAAGTTTGGTTGAAATGATTATTTTTCACACGCGTTTACAGTTAAAATAAAATTACTGACACAATGTTCGTTAATATGGCCAATTTATTTTAGTTATTATTTCATGGCATTTGAGATTTATTGTCCAAATGGTTGAAAATATTATTTAAGCATATTAATGTTATACACGATTACTTATATTCGTATTAGAAAAAATCTTTGTATTCAATTTTCAATTAAAAGAAATGTAAACCAAAATTGATTATTCTGATATCATTCAAAAATTATTAATGCTTCAGACATGAAAGAAAATTGAACTAGTAATTTATCATCGGTTGCCAAATAAAAAAAAAAAAAATCATAATGGAATACTGATATTATTAACTCTTTCTTCAACTGGAATCATTTTTGTATGCATTGATTTTGGGCTTGGAATTTGTAGCATTTGCATTTTTTTTTTTTTTTTGTAGTACTCCTAAATATGGCTAACCGAAAATCCGATTTGTACATCACAGAGTTCAAATAAAAATGTTTTTGTTATATTTCTTTGCATTTTCTAGCGATTTTTATGAGTTAATGCATTTGTTTTCCTTCAGTGTCAGTTTATTAGCTTTTATATTAGGTTTTTCTTAATTTTATGCATATTTTACATTATGTTAACACATTATGTCATTCTAACAAACATGTAAAACCGAGTAAAATCGGTAAAAATTTACAGAAACTTTCAATATCTAGGAAAATGTATTTATAATTTTTTCTTAACTCATAAAATCGCTCAAAACATATAAACAGAAGTTATTACTAACAATATTGTTCTACATCCAATAAGTCATAAATTAAAAACACTATATTATTGTAATAATAATATGTAGTGCTTGTTCAATGAGCAGCAGGTATACAGGAATGTTCTTAATTTTAATATATTCTTTTCATGAAAGCGAAATTTCGTCCGAGAATGTCATCTCTAGGTTATAGACTATAGGAAATTAATAATTTACAGGTGTTGCTACAGGTCAGAGGCGGAGCCAGTAATATAGTATTCAGGGTAATCGGCCCGTAATCTGCACAACCCACCTCTACGACCACTACATAGATATTACACAATATAAAATTATGCTAATTATTTTTGTCACCGAGTTTTCAACTCCACTTTTATTTTGATTTTCGTTCAACGTTATATTTTATTAATTTACCAAAATAATTTTTCTTTACTTGGTATCCAGTATGCACGACATACAAACACGCACTCCAGTTTTTAAATAATGTTTAATTTTGAAAAAACGGATTCAACAATACGATACTGTCTTTAATTAATTTTAAAGTTCTTTAGTGACACTGGTCTGTCTTATCTTTTGTCTCTTTTTCCATTCTATTGTCTATGAAGAACCACAATACACCAAATGAACGTTTCACATTAAATGTCCATTACCAATAATGAACTCAACTGCACCTTTTATGTTAAAAATTAAATTGCACTGTATCATATGAGTTTTAGTGCCACGTCTTAGTGGTATATTATGTTCTATGTATGATGTATGCAATGGAATTGCTTTGAAAAGCCTGTTTGTAAGTGATTAAAATTTATTGATTTTGTGTAAAATAAAAAAACATAAAGTAAAAGTAGACTCAAAGAATTCAGTAAAGCAAAAGTTTAAATATATAGTTTCATTTCAAACATTCAAATTCTTCTCGGTTTATTTCAACAACAGAAAATAACCGGCAAAATTATTGTCGTTTGCATATCCATTGTATTTCCATTTCTCGTTTGATTAAATTTAGGTTTTGTTCAGTCAGTTGAAAACTTTTCTTTATTTCTCCACATTACTCTCTCCCCAGGTACTGGTAGTGTTCTCTGTGTATTTCTATAGGTACGTCTGATAATTTTAAAGAATTCGAATGTAATTAAAATACGGCAACAATTGGAAACACACGGCTATGGCATATTATAATCTGTAATTACAGAATATTGAGAATAATAATAGTTTTTTAACTCAAAAACTTTTACAGCAATACTTACGTTAATTCGCAGATAAATTAGTTTAATTGAAGTTGATTTAAAATATCGCTTAAAATAAAATCTACGATGATTCATTATTTTATGTATTAGCTTATAGTAATTATTTTAACATATTATATATTATGTACACAAACTTGGTGAATTTATTTTTCAAATATTCTGTACGCAATAATCAATTTCGAATCATTTTATTTTTGATGAAAATTTAAATCAATTACAACCGTTTGTGTCTTTTGTGTTGTGAATAAATGTATGATAACTTTTTTTAAAAATATTAATTAAGAGGTTCAAAGTGCATATTTCATGTCCTGGATGCTAATATTAGAACATACATGCAAGTATCCATTCTTCGCAGTTTCTTTGTTTACCATATTAATTGTACGAAAAATCCCATTACGACGCAAAACACGACGACTTCCACGAATCGAAGTGAGGTGATTTATTTTATAATATGCATTATGAAAATACGTGCTCGCTGAAAATTGAATTTCGGCCATAATTCTCAGTAATATTAGATTTTTTAATCACGTAATAATTTATTCATTGTCATGGTCCTTTCAAAATTTCATTTTTTACATTTAAACGGCCATAATATTGTCAAAATTTTACAAAGTTTATTCAAGTGAAACGCCGAGATTTAAGTAATTCCACTAATTCCAGCCAAAATGAATATTATTTCAATAATATTAAAGTATATTATACATTATTCAAGTATATAATATTAAAATTTAATCGAAATATTAAACATAATAAACATCCAATAAAAATAATACACGACCTGGACCAATACAAACTTATGTCTTCCACAAAATAGACTCTTCATATAGTTTTTTTTTTCATCCTCACTCTCGAAATAATATTATAAACGAAATTCTGCCAACATATTATAACGCAATAGGTTGTATAAAAAAAACTATTAAATTCTATTTTAAATCTATAAAATATTATAACAATGTAATATTCATTGTAATATACGAAGTAGGTTTGTTGTAAAAACTAATACAAAGTTAAATTTGAGTTGAATCTCAGACAAAATAATCCAAGGAAAATATTATCAATAATATGATTTTACTGCTTAAAAGTTTTATAATATTATACAAAAAATAAAGCTCTGGAAGCTTGGTAATTATATATCCAACTTTTTATTTATGACAAAATGACAAACGTTTCGCATTTACTTTTCATCGGTTATAACGAAATTGCAGTAATCTTATCAGAAATAAGAATAGGAAAGTATATTATTAACATTAAGTCACGTGGTAGATGTTTAGAACAGGTGCTGAGGTAATCTAGGTGTATGTCCATCAGGGTTATATTTTCATTAGTTTATATTTATCCATTTCGGATTGAAAATAATAATAAAAAAAAATTATAATTAGAGGTCGCAAATTCGTGGATCGGATAATATTATGACGTTTTGTAGCAAGATATCTATTATGTAATTCCAGGATAATGTATGCATTATTTTTCATTAAGACAATTATTATTATTATTTGCCATAAAGTCAGTAAAATATTTGCTGTAAACTCGTATTCGTATGTTCAATTTTGAATAAATTTCAATATACATTTATATTATTAGCAATACGCATTTAAATCTGCGTATTATCCCGTGGAATATTATTTAAATTTCACGCATTCTCGCGAATCCAATTTGTACCAAGTAATGCAAACATGTTTCACCCGACTAAACCTTGTATTCCATATCGCAAGTAAAGCGAAATAATGTTATTTTTAGAAAGAAATCGAGTTTTATATCGTATAAATGTTACGGTTATTTATTTCGATTGTGTCCTGTAAAATAATCGTTTTTTTTGCCAAGGTTAAACAGGGATAACATTTTTTTAGTAGCAATATGAATTACGTGTAACAGATTGAACAAGGACTTAAACTATGTAAATTAGTCAAAGCATTATGAATGTATTTTTCACATTTTAATTAATTAAATACGTAACTCGAATGGTTTTAACTCGAACAATGTAAAATATGAATCACTATTGCATACTTTTTTAATAGTTTTTTCGATATTTGTTAATTTATTTTTTAGTTCCCCGAAGTATCCCGCATTTTTTGATAAAAATTTGTGTAATGTTATGTATTACAATAATTATATATTATACAAACAATAATTCATCCACTTACATTTTATGAACATAATATTCTCATTAAAGTATTTTTTCAGTTTCCAAAAGTGATTCGTAAACTCTCCCAAGTCAACATCAGTTCTTCCTCACTCGCCTAAATGTCAAAACATTTTGGAAATCCTCCCGAATCGATTTCTGTATTACCTCAAATATTTTCAAAACAAATTTTACATACATTGAAATTCAAAATCAAAATTTATGTAAATATATAAGTTAATAAGTGTACACAAAAATAAGGCAAGATTCGATGCTCAAATAATTAGTAACTATAAATACCTAAAAATAAATTCCCTAATTTTTATACTATTTGGATTACTCGAATTAATCTAAAAGTTAATTTTAAATTGATTCACTTTGCAATTCAATCAGTTTGTCAATTTATGACTAAATAGTATAAGATGACACTATACTGTATAGTTGATTACTAAATTATTTTGGTGTGAATGCAAATTATTTATTCAAATGTATTTGGAATAGCTATTATTATATTCTATTACGATAATATTATCTACTTTTCTACATCGCAAAATATTATATGGAAAATGGAAGTACTTTTATGAGGTATTGCAGGTAATCCTACATGGAGTAAAAAAAAGTAAGTTCTTATATGAAATTAATATATTATGATACATATGAAAGTTCCTACATGAAAACAAAGTTGATACATGTAAATTTCTATTAAATAATTAATATTATAAACCTCTGAGGTTTAGGTATAATAGCATGAATACACATATAAACTGAAGGCGAAAGCATGCAAACTTGACAAGTGAATTCGCTTCTCATTCTACTCATACTTAGGATAGATAGACAATTCATGAAATAATCATAACTGTTTATAATTTTATTATTATTATTTTTCGTGCTACTATGACTTTGTTCAAAAGTCGTAGAATAAATAAAATTAAATAAGGACCAAAAATAAAAGCTGAAAAACTGTGTAGTTAGATGCATAAATATAACAGGAAATTACGTGGGTTAGGTACATAATTCGTGCACATTATTATCACTCGAGTGGAAACGAACATGTTTGCATGATTGTAAGATACCTTTTTTGGAACTTGAAGGAACTTACATAATAATACATGTTAATATAGAACTATAGTAGAGCCTTGTGACTTTACCTGTTTTTTTGTAAATTCTTACAATTGTTACTTAAAGCGATTATGTAACACAAGCTGTTTGTTGAGATATTTGACTTAATTTGTATTGACTTTGTATTTATTTAGCCGTGCAAAATAAAAGTAATGGGATTTATAAGATTTTAATTATTATCAATATTAAATTTTGTGATTTGCCAATCATTACAACCACAGTGGAAACTCTAATGATAAACGGGGTTTATTTTGTAAGTTTTGGTGTCATTTTGTGTTTTGTTAATTAATTTTAACATGATCTACTGTAAAATATATATATATATATATATATTTGAGTACTAAATTTTGATAGATTTTTAGAATAATTATGAATAAGTTTTTTTCTTTTTTTTAAATTATTTAAGACGGTACGATAGTGTCATAGATAATACCAAAGTATTACGTTAAGAATGCGAAATAAATTTATCAAATTAAAACAAAAATTTTCAATAAAACCATTGGTTGACACAATGGGAGAACAAAGAGATTATAAATACTAAAATGAGTTTTACGTTCTGAGCGAAGCAAAGAAGCTAATGATTTTACAATGATGTTTCTTTTTTTGGAAACACTTTTTCATATAAATTTTCGGTAAAAAGATTAAATAAGTAGGTAAATTGATTGTCATTAATATTATTGTTTAGTTTTAAATAAAAAAAAGCTAATTTAAAACGTTTAAAATTCAAGAATGATAAAAATAATAACATTTTGGTGTACTTAGCACAATAATTATTTAAAACAATAGTACATCGTCCTATGAAAATAAGTACGTATGGTCACCATTGTTCGATTTTTTTGTTTTGATTCGTTCGAATCAGTTTTTAATGTTAAAAGCAAATTTTTAATCATAATGGGTTTTAAACTTGAAAACATGACAAAATTAAACGTTTTCACGAATATGTATGAAAACTGATCATTACCCGCTCCAAAAACATCATTGCCCAAGTTTTGAAAATATCAAAAATGCCATATCACAAAAGAATTTTGAACAGAATGCAAACGAGTTACAAATCGTTGATAAACACTAGGATATAAAACTGACAATATTATTGTTGTCTGTGATATAATTTATCCGAAGCTTGTTTAGTCGATGAAACTATGAAAACAGTCCTACACGAACCTACACTGAAAATGTTATAGTAATATAGCAAGGTTGGGTTGAAATTTACGTCATATGTTTTTCATAAATAATATTATGTTAAAATTTCATAATAATATCTCAGGTCAGCGCGTGAGTAACATAATTCTACGAGTAAAGTGATATCCTCCGGGTTTCATATGACTTTATTTTTAGCGATTTGCCTGGGGAAAAAAAATCACAGAGAAAGGGGCAACGATATTAAATTTATCCCACTAGTTGTGGTTACACGTTATTTACATCGAAAAAATGTTAACGAACGCGGTAGGTATAAGAGTGGATATAATATAATACAGTGGTTCCCAACCGGTTGGGAATTTCCCCCTCCTTAGGGGTGAATTAAGATACTGTACAGGGGGGAATCCTGAGATGAAGAAATAATGAGCAATTTTTTTGGTAATTTTGTTAAAAAAATTAATTTTAAATCTGCTTCAATTATTTAATTAATATTTATACTTTATGTTATTATTTTTGTTTTTATATTTAATAATTTGTTATTATGTTTAATATTATGAGTTAGTGGTTTAATTAATATCTAATTTTTGAAAAATAATGAAATTAATACCTAATTCATTAGTTGTACAAATATACGTATATTTATATAGTTATTTTGTATAATTTATTTGTATGGTAAAATATATACGTATATACTCGTATATCAAAATTATGTTTTAAGGGGGATATGAATTTTGAAAATGTACAAGGGAGGGGAGTGAGGTTTTTGAAAAAGTACAAGGGGGGAATAGAATAAAAAAGATTGGGAACCAATGATATAAATAGGTAAGGAGGCAGGACACTATTGTCACGGATGGCGTCCCGACATTGTTCGATATTTTTTTTGCACAACATCGCTTAAACGCATAGAAACGGCTGGACACAATCCAAAACTCGTTTACATAATATATAAATACAATTTTTTTTTTTTTTTCTGCATTTGTCTCTCTCTTTTTTTCTTATAAACAAATTACGGGCGAAGGAAATCACCCGCGACCGGTTCCCAAGTAAGGGAATTCCTGCGCGCGACGACCGTGCACCGACAAGGCCGTACACTACACTTTACACGGCAATATTTTTGCTCATCTGCCCGCCCACCCCCGATTGACCGTCCTACATGATTTACATTTTTTTTTAAAAACACGCATTATATTACAATAATAATAATAATAATAATATACTTATACCGCGGAGACACAACCGCATTCGGTTGACACACATATTATGCATATTTTAATCCGAAATGGACGACTTAAACGTAATAATTATTATGATATCTGCAACGAAACGGTGTTGGATTTCCCCCCCCCTACCTGTTCCCCTAATCGGCTTCGTTTTCTGCGACGCGACTTCTTTTTTTTTCATGGCCCAAACGATTATAAACGCCTACGTGGATTTTAATCGTTCTACGACGTCGTCGCATGTGAAAGTTTTGTCGACTGTACACAGGGTGTCACGGTACGCGATTTGACAAATGCAATAACTTTTGTTCTATTAATCATTTTAAACTTTTTTTTTTTTTTTTTTGAAAATTAGTTCTACAGAATTGCGCTACAGCGATGACGTATTTTTTTTTTAGCATCTGAATTTTCAAATTTGAAATATTATACTACAGTTTTAGAAAAAATTAAAAATTGTCATTTTGTGAATATGATTTTTAGAAAAATATTTGTGCTTAAATCTCAAGTTTATCCATTTATTTTCTATGATTTTTTTTTTTTTAAGTTAGCGAATAATTTAATAATACTGTTAAATAAGTCATAATATTATTACCATTATTATGACTTATTTGCAAAATTATTGAATTAATCGCAAACTGAATGAATTACCTATTTTTGAGATTTAAGCACCAATATTTTTCTAAAAATTAGGTTTACAAAATAGCTATTTTAATACTTTTTTGTAAAACTGCAGTATAAAAATTTGGGACCTAAAAAAAAAAAAGAATATGCGTTATTGCTGCAGTCAAAATTATTCAGTAATAATAATAATAATAATAATAATAATAAAAATAAATGAATAAATAAATGAAATAATATTAATAGATTAAAAGTTATTGAATTCGTCAAATCGTGTTCAGACATCCTGTATATTGAATTGTTTCATGAACTTATACATTTGAAACGAAACTCCGTGAAAACGAGCGATACGCGATAACAACGTATAAATCAAATTTATCACAACGGACACAGAAACGCTGTGTAAAAAGACGTACAAGCAGACGTTTAGATAGTAGAAGTGTCGCGAACAAAGACGCGACAAAAGTCCGGCGAAACACACAGATATTGGGACTCACACCTCGAGGGCGAGAGCATTGTGTAATTATTTATTAATAGTAAACTTGAAAGAAACGATAAATCTTAGAATCTGAGGGTAGAAATTGGTCTTTGTTACAACCCATTCGCCTGTGCCCGCGTATTATAATCGCCTGAGTGCGTTTTTTTTTAACGTGACGTGAAATCCGAATTCGTATTGCGTATTATAAATAAAAAAATATCGACTCACGTTTATTACCGACATTCGATAAACATAATATAATATTCAGTCAAATCCTAACCTTCTGCTGACTCGTGAAATGCGATTGCATTCTGGTTTTGTTGTGCTGAGTCTTGGAAAAGCTCTAAAAGAAAATATACTATTTCGTTTAAGTCAAAACTCTAAACATACGGCATTATAATACATTGGCGTTAGTGTCTACAGTAAATCTGTCTACACCAGTGGTTCCCAACTTATAGGCCCCGGCCCACTTGTTGGTCACAAGCAACGTGCTACTGGGCCGCGGATGCTAGTCGAGATTCTAATCTACGAATTTGCAAATTATAATTTATGACAGCAACATCGACATTTTTATAATTTCTTACAATATATTAAAATATTATTTAGGTTGTATTATAAAAATTAAGAAGCCTGCCAAAATAATTTGAAAATTTCATCAACTGACCAGAAGTCGTTAACTGAACGGTCAAGAGAGCTGCAGATGGCATTAATATTGTTTTTAAAACAACAAATTTGCATCGGTTTTAGTTATGGATCCAAAAAGATTATTCGGCCACTTCCAAATAACGCACTGAGTTATTTGATGGACTTTTCGACTACTTATTTATGTTAACAAGCCTTTTCAATTTTTTTTTTTTTTTTTTGAAACTTATCAAATTGATCAAATATTGAGGTGAAATAAAACCCTGATACTGACTCTATCGTGAAAGATAAACAATTTCAAAAATCGCAGAGAATTTTTTCTATCGTTTTTGAACATGAATTAAAAAAAAAGCCGGACATACTTCGCACGATGGGTGTACTTCTCACGACGGGTGGTATTCTCTTGACGGGCGTATTAAATTTTAAAGAAACGATAAATCATTTCTTCAG
>JAIPRM010010317.1:0-13882 GCA_025469315.1 Stegophylla sp. TES_Ste_2020
CTTCCTTCGTTCAGAATCGTTTTACTGAAGAAATGATTTATCGTTTCTTTAAAATATAATACGCCCGTCAAGAGAATACCACCTGTCATGCGAAGTACACCCATCGTGCGAAGTATGTCCGCTTTTTAAATTTTTTTTCTATGTAAGATAACCACTGCGCATTCGCAAACTATCATGTGTTAGCTTTCATCATGGACTACAAACGAACAGGCAGGCGGGTGGCAGGGAGCCGGGCCTCTTTAGGTTTATGAGAAAAGATGCCGGGGGGGGGGAAATAGTACCCAGTAGGAAAAGAGCGCCACCTATATTCATGAAAGAAGTAAGAAGACAAGTTCCATATTTTAATAGTTCAAGATATGAAGGTAATAGCACTCTTTTCTTACGGGTACTACACGTCTAGGATTACCACAAGCGACCTGGTGAAATCATTGTCATTTCCAGTCCATACTATCATAGTCCGTGGCTTTCACTGATCGTTATCATACATTATCGATAGTTTTTAATTTTTTTTTTGTGATGACTGATACCTGTCCTCTATAATGATTAATATTGTTTATAACTAAATTTTTACCACATTTCAATTTTGATAGAAGCCACTAAACCAGATAATTTTTTTATAAATCATAAAAAATAGCAATATGCATTGTTTTGTGTCAGTACTTATACTTAGCAATTGCATAATTAGAGTTGCCATTATCATCTCTTCAAAATAAAAGAAAAAAGAAAAGTGTGCACATCACTCGTCTGGTGTGATTCTCTTAACGGGTATATTGAATTTGAAAGAAACGATAAATCATTTCTTTAATAAACCGATTCTGAACAAAGGCAGTTAATTATTTAAAAAAAAAAAATGCAAAAAAGTTGGACTGTCGAGTTAGAATCGAACCCCGGCACTGTTGCGTAATAACAGTATCATCTATCCACTGCGCCACACTAACATATTAAACACTCCTTTGAAATATTAAATATTTAGTATAATAACTGAAAATATTGAATTTTCAAAATAGAATAAAATAATTAGAAAACTATTGATGCACATAAATTTTATTTCACACCATCATATTCAGCGTCGAAAAGTATCAAAAATACTATTTGGGTGTGATTCGAGATCTATAGATACTGATCGAACTATTTGGACAAATTTATCTATACAGATGTGTTCACAGAAAGAGAAAAAATAAATAAAAATAAAAATCATTGTAAAAACACTAACTTCTTCACTTCGTTCAGAATGTAAAACTGTATAGTTGGCAACCTTGTTCATTACACAAATTTGATCATTTAAACGAATTACATATTGCAAGTGGTATATTGTTATTATATAACAATTGTTAAATAAATTGAAAATTACTATTAACTATTGTACATTAAATGAAGCTCGGCTCAGAATTGATTTGTTTCTTTAAAATTCAACACACTCTCCAATCGATTATCCCACTAGAGGTGTGAAGTACACACTTTTATTTAAAATTTAACACACCCACCTGAAGTTTGAAGAATACCTATAGTGTAAAGGATGTATAATTGCAAATCTAATGAATAGGTAAAAAATAAAGTGAATAGTATCGTAAGAATATATAAAATTAATACATGTAAAATATTTTATGCAAGTTTCAGTCTAAATAAAACAAAAATTGTAACCTATTATTACATTACCAGATACGTATTATTTTAAATATAATAATAAATTATCCATAAAATTGATTACAAAAAGATATTTAAAGCTAGAAGCAGTAGAAAATTCTTTCTGGCGATAGTAAAATATCTATTTTTTCCCATATAGTTGCACAGGAACGCCTAGAGTCTACACTTCAATCAACATTATCTTTTTAAATTTTAATCACTTAGTTTAGTATATGACCCATTTGTAACATAAGACACATTGGAAATTTGGTAAGTAACTGTTATAAGCAACATTGTGATACGCATATGGAGAAGTAACCTTTCTTCTTACCAAGTTCTCATTCCAGAACCTAATGTATGAATAAATTGGGACATACCTAATGGACTGATATTTGTATTATTGCAGAAATATCAATCTATTTTATCATAAAAAAACTTAATTTATATTATTATTTTAATTAATATTTTAGATTTTGAAGTTAAGCCATATCATGCTTATTGTCTTTCATTAAAATAATTTATACAAGTACTAGAATTTTTCTAAATTTTGTTTATTTTAAAGTATAAAGAACAACACAGTTTAAGAGTTGGCATTTGGTCCTCTCCTGCGTCCGAATGTTTGAACAACATTTACGAAACGTCTATTATACTGAATTCTCCTCTTTGCACGTCCGGTCTTTTTCTTCTTTTTCTTTTCAACTTTTTCAACTTTAGGTGTTTGTCCCTTTACTTTACCAGCACGGGCCAAAGATCCATGAACTTTACCTAAATTAATATTTATCTTTACATTAGTTTAAATATTGTATATAATTTGAAAAGTAATAGCATTAATAAAAAATAATTTACCTCCAAGTAACGGAACAATGAAATCAAGATTAAAGTTATTTAAATTAGTGACAACTTGATCATCATTAAGTGGTTCGCCTTGACTGTACAATGATATCAAATGGTCTTCAATATTTTCTAAGGCAGCTAATTTTTTCTAAAAAATTCAAATAAAAGAAAATGTTAAGCATGAACCATAAAATAATAGATACTATCACACCAATAAAAAAATATAATAACAGATGTAAATTTTGACTAATAATTAAATTTTACCTAACTTTATAGGTACCTATAATTTAAGTATGCATTATTATTTTAAAACATTAAGAAATATGCAAAAATAGGTCGGCATATAAAATACTTCTACAATTTAGAGAGTTAATGGTGGATTCCTTAGGCTTACATGGCATCAAAAGCTTTCCCTAGTTCAACAATTATAATGTAAACTTCAAGTTTATATTTGCATTTATTAATTAGACATTTTATAGCTTATAAACAGTGACGTATCTAACACCCAGGCGATCTGGGAATATGTTTTATAGTACATATATTACAACTACATTGATGAAATCTGGAATATTATTGCATTCTAGACATCTAGTTCTAAAGGTATCTGCTATAATGGCGCTAGTAATGCCAAAAGGAAGAAACCCCCGAACACCACTGATTCTATAATTCATGGTCATGGTCTGCTACCTTCCTGCCTTGTCATGTTATCTCATATCATAGTTCACGCTTCGCATTCAGTTTACAATTGATAATGATTATAATCTTTTGTACTTAGATTCAAATATTTTTCATGAAGAAAAATACATTATGACCTAATAATAAAAATGTTTTAGAGAAACCAGATATATTTTATCAATTGAATGAATTAAGAAAAAATTGTTTTATTTTTTTATTTTACTAGATATTTTATATGGATAGAACACAAACACAGCACAATATTATTTAAATTTGGTTGTGCCTCATTATGATTTCAAAACAATAAATAAATTTAGAGCAAAGGATATGATAATATCATATTATAATCACTATAGAAAACAAGTGCACAAATTTGCACCACTAATAATTAAAATTGTGTTCCCTCCACATTATTAATGTACAGCTTAAATGCATTTAACCTATCCGCTCAGATTTCAAAAATCCGATACGTATAATTTCCTTCTAAAGCTGATTCTACTTGGACATACTTGGTTGCCAAGTTCAGCTGTTATGAAGTTGCCGATTTTACAATATATTCTATGTGCGGACCGTATGTACGATGTGATATGACAGAGAGGAATACAATTACACAATTTTTTTTTCCTGAACATGATCCACACAATCTATTCTTCATTGAAATACAATGCAATTCCATGTCTAATGTTGTCAAATTTATTTTAAAAAACAATGTGGTTAAACAGACCAAAACGTCCATACACCACTCAGCAAGCCGAAATGTTCTTTGTTACACAGTAAGCCAAGGATTGATGTTGATTTGAATCAAAAGGCACAAAACGAGCTTGGAAAGCAAACGAGTGGAGCTGTAGAGCGAAGCAACGCTCAATTGTTATCATAATGCGATGTAAAATTGTACTTTTTTCCAATAACATTGTTCGGAAATTCGGTAGTGTTATAAAACAAAAAAAATCGTGAATTCGGCCAATTTTACTACACTATAACTCAGAAAATAAGTATGTCCGCAGACTTTAGAGTTTCGTCTTCAGTGAGCAATTAATACTTGATAGGTATCACAGATAAACCTTAGTACAATATATTCTAACACATGACTTTTGAATTTATCAAAAATAACTATATTAAGATTTAT
Source organism: Stegophylla sp. TES_Ste_2020 (assembly GCA_025469315.1). Taxonomy (NCBI): domain Eukaryota; kingdom Metazoa; phylum Arthropoda; class Insecta; order Hemiptera; family Aphididae; genus Stegophylla; species Stegophylla sp. TES_Ste_2020. The sequence continues at coordinate 4,259 of JAIPRM010010317.1, forward strand.
TTTATACAAAGATTTTAAGATTTATAGTAATATTATGTACCTTGATTAGTGAAATATTCTCAGATCCTTGACACTCCAAAGCACGTACATTTTGACCACGTATAAATAACTGCATATTGAAGTTCTTAAAAAAATAAAATCACAAAAACAATTATCCTAAGGTCCAAGTAAAAGTAATGCAAGACATTATTAGGGTGGTAAAACTTTTGAGGTTAGACAACAGAAAAGATTTAATAAACAAATAAGAAATTTAGTATTAAGACCCTTATTAAAAAAAACAAGTACTATAACTTACTTAATTCAGATATTTCGAATTGGCCAAATTTCGTTTGAAAATTTTAAATCTTCAAAAATAGATGAAAACCACAAGATTAACAACACCGAAATGGGCGAAATGTGAGAATAGATGACTTTTCACAGACAGGAACACATTTTATCATAAATTATAATGCATATGAATATACTAATATGATGTTGTAGTTCATACCATTTACAAAAACATACCACAACCAAGTTACATTGGATTATCTAGAATGATTCAACAGTGTGACCAATTTACGGGGATACCATAATGGTGTTTTCGATTTGACTATTTTAGGAGGGGATACATAGACAGTCTATCAGCTGATCTGGACAGTGGTGGTCTATAGCCGTCATAGATAATCTTAGATAATAAAAATATATTATATATTATCTATGGGCAAACTGTTAACAAAAAAATGTTACTATGTTCTTCCTGATCGGTGTTTTTTACTCTTTTTCATCTCTAAGATCATGTTAATATATTTGTACATCATTTACTTTAGAAAAATGAATGTGTGTATCTAATAACTAATACCTAATTAGAGTTTTAAACATGGAAAACTGTGTCATATCTGATCCAAAAGGAGTAAGTTAATTAATTATTAATATAGTATGTACCAAACGTAAATTAATAAAATTTATTTTATAGAATCCTAAACAATTTTTGGATTTTCATCTTAAAACATTTTCATCTAGTACTAAAGAACGAAAAATTGTGTTTAAAAACGCTACTACAGCTATTAAATCCAGTAAGTGTTTAATAATGGTACTAATATTTTATATATAACCTAATTATTTTAGAAATAAATTATGACAGATGTAGCTTTAATTTTGTTACATTTACTAAATTGTTAAAAATTTCAGATATTTCAAATGAAGTATGGAGCAGTATTAGTGATGGATTGATAATTGTATTAAGCCGTTATCAAGATTTAAAATCACAATCATATGTAAAAGAATTTGTTAAAGTTCTGATGACTTCAAAACCAAAAGAATGCCTGATTAATATGACTCCAATATTGTCTGAATTTGTTGATAAATTTCCTCATTTAAATATATCGTTAGTATTATGTTTTCAAAGTTTTTCATTACATTATTAACTATGAACTAGAATATATGTGTACATGGTGTGTCACAAGAATTTTAAAGTTTAGTTTAAATAAGTTCCTATTCACTAAATGTAAATATTTGTCATTATTTATAATAATAAAAATAATATAATTAATTAATGATAGCTCTTTTTATAAAATTTTACTTTTTTGTTCTTTTTTTAATTGCATTTATTGTGTTAGAGTAATAAGTTATACTTTACTGTACTTGAACCTTTTGGAGACTCAATTAAATAAGCAAAATAATATACTCCTTGAAATAAAAAACTGTGAAATCCTCGTGATATAACTTTTACTTACACAACTTCTATTTTTAATGATTTAATCTAATTTCAATTTCAAATAAGTATCTATTTATAGGGATAATTTAGCCAAATCTGCATTTTTTATCTTACAAGTTATAAGCATTATGTTTAAGATGTCTTACAAAGATTACAGCACCTTACATAATACTGAATTGAAACAGCTTATTGAACTACAAGCAATAATGATAAATGCTATAGCAAAATCAAAAAATATACGGTAAGAGATTTCACAACGGTATTATACTACCCTTAATAATTTTCATTTATTTATTTATTTTTTTTAGTTTATGTGAGAAGTCTTATAATGTCATGAATGATATTTGGACATGTGACAAAAGTACATTAGAATATTATGGAGATTGTTTAAAAGATTTAAATTCAAAATCTTACCTACTAGTCATTGAATCATATTTACTAAAATCAATGATATCTGTTAATATGAATCTTGCTTGCAAATATAAGGTTTTTTAATTATATGATTACCTAATCTTGTATGATTAAACTTTTAATTTATTTTAATTTTAAGGAACCATTTTTAGAAGTATTCATTAAAGAAGGTATAAGTTGTAAAATACGACCAGAGAGAGAATTCATTAGACAATGTACATTTACTGTTAAATTAGTAACATATGATGAATTCAAATCAAAACTTTTACCCCCCATTCTAAAATCTATGTTGCGTAATCCTGAGGTGATATTGGAATGTATTGCTACAATTATTTCTAGTGTATCATCAAATTTAAATGCTGATGCTTTAGAAATAGCTAAAGGATATTCTGGTATACAACTCTAGTTTATAATAAAATTTAATATTTATTTATTTTTATGTTTTTTTTTTATTTTTAGCGAATCTTTATTCACAAAATGAAAGAGCTAGAATTGAATCAGCTGATTTATGCAAACAATTGGCGACAAAATGTAGTGATTTAACTGTAGTTTCTGATATATTGAACCTTTTTTTCAATATTTATCATGGCTCTGAAGGAAAATTAAGTACATCAGAACAAAAAATTAATATTCTACAAGTAAAATTGAAATTACTCTATATACATACATAGTTACTAACATTTCCTTTGATATTCATTTAAATTAATGAAAAATATGCATTGTTAGGCCATAGGAAATTTTAGTTACAACTCTATAACTAATGATGATCATTCCCAACAATTAGCTGAATTCGTAATTAACCAAATTATCAAAGTGTTGGACAGTGAAATGCATGAAAAGACATTGGTACATGCAATCCAAGTAGTAACTTTGTGGAGCTCAAGTTTTAAAAAAAATGTTCCTAAGGCTTTACTCATATGGTTTGTTGTAAGTATATAATTTTTATTTTATCAGTAAACTAGTAGTAATGAAATATTAAATGCAATGATTGAATTTTGAAAAAATTGTCTGTTAATGTTTTATATTTGTTGTATGAATATAAATAAGTAATTACTATTGGTTATTTTTGCTAGTTCTTTGTATATCATTTAATATAGATATGGTCTCAAAAAATGAGTGCTGACATCTTTATGATTAATAATGACTAAAGAAAAATTAGCTCTAATCTAATGATGGTCAGCATTAATTTTTTGTATCTGAGACTATATGTTTAGATAATAATGTTAAAATAGTCCATTGATGTTTTTCCTAATACATTTATAAAATGAGATATTATGATTTTTAAATACAAATGTAAATATCTATGGTTTCTTAAACTATTAAATTATGTGAATTTAGAAACCATAAACAGTACTGTTAATAACTGATATTTAATCGACGAATAATAAGTTAAAATTATTTTTTAATTATGCATATATTTTCAGAAAGGATATGATAAAAAATCATCAGTTTTATCTGTAAAATTAGCTTATTTGGATTGTATGACTGTTATTTTCCAAAATGAATATTCAAAATATGCTATTGATATCATACCACTCTTATTAAAATGTGTTGAAAAATGTTCTCAATCATCTCAAGTAAGTTAAATAATTTTTTACTGTCCATCTTGATTACAACAATTTTATGATATAAATTTTTTATTAACCTATTGTATGAATTTATTAGATCTTATATTAGTTTTTACCTTATTGCTTTTATTATTTTTAGGCTCCAGTAGTGATTGAAGCTTTATATGCTGCTTATTTATTGTTACAAGTTATAAATGAAAATCCAAAATTGAATGATAAATTCGGGTTTACTCAGTTTTGGAATGTGGTCCTCAATTCAAACAAAGCTGTATTTTTGAATGACAAATTTTTGTTTCAGTTTTCAGATGATGGTATACTTTATATCATTATGATAATATTTAATTTTTAATTAATAATAATGATATTTGTATTGATTTTAAATTTAGTGTTGAATAAAATATGCATGTTTAGTTTACTTGTATTAAAGATGAAATTTGATGAAATAATTGGTCCTATTGAACCATATTTAAAATCAATTATTATTAGTCTTTTATATATTAAATCATTAACTCGTATTCAATCTAAATCAAATGTTCAAAAAGTTGTGTCATCAATTGGAGGAGCTAAATTAGCAACTTCATTGTTAAACGAAACAACACATTTTCTAGAGTGCAATGTATGTAATAATTTTATATAATCTTAAATTATTTAATATATAAATTGAAATTTTGTTCTAATTTAAAACAGAATGATTTAGAAATTTCTCCGAAACATTTAGTAGAGACCATATCAATTTTATGTCAAAACAAAAATATTGGAGAAGATGAACAAAAAATATTAGCTTATGAATCATTGAAACCGTCACATCATCCTTTAATTGGTAATGAATTCATTTTATGTAATTTTATGATACATGTGTATACAATTATTATAATTTTGCTTTTTAGTATCTTATGCTCCAAATCTTTGGGTCAAAATTTTAAATCATTTTCAATTAAAACCCTCAGTTTTCATCAGATCATATGAAAAGAAACTAATTAAACTTCTTGTAGATGATTATATACCAACACCAGTAAGTTATTTTATATGTAGCAGTAATTTATAGAATATGATAATAAAATAGATTTTTATTTTGACAAAGTTTCCAAATTCATTTATTTATATGTTAATTTTTATGATTATTATTATTTTTCATATTTGTGGTCATAATCTTTGATAGTATAGTCAAAGTGTGACATTGTATTTTATCTACTTTATATTTTTATAAAACTATGTAATTAAGTAAAATATAATTTTAAATAACTATAATTAATTATTTTTATAAATTAATCTAAAAACAAATAATATTTCATCAATTTGTGAAATCTTTATATTTAATTACTGCCATATAATGTATCAAATCTTGATATGTTGTTAGTGTATGGAAAATATTTTAAGTACTGTGACAAGATTAAATGGAGACACAATTATACCTGCAGTAATTGATAAAATAAGGCAGCAATTAGAAGATAATGATAGATACATTTCTGTGACTGATATGGAATATAAAATTTATTTGTTTCCGGATGGAGAATTGTTCAACAAATCAATTTTAGCAAAGTAATTTCTTAAGAAGTATTAATTATCTATGTATACGGAATATGACAAAATGGACAGGAATAACAAAGCTGGTGGATAACATGGTGTCGGGTGGCTTATGAGTCTAGAGAAAAGATATCAAGGAAATAATATTTGATAGCCTTAGCAGCTAATGTGAAGATTAATATTACACTCGTATTGCATTATAATTTTACCGTATTATTTCCTTGTTGTTAGCTCTCTTGAGCGACTCATAAACTGCCACACAATAATATTCATATTTTTATCCTACCATATTTACATTTATACCTACTTTTATATTATATATTATTTATTACACAGTAAAGAAAATGAAAATACTATGAACATAAAAAATATGAAACGTGAAAGTAAAGCCTATTCATTTAAAGAACAACAAGAAGAAATATTGTTGAGAAAAGAGATGGAAGATAAAAAAATCAAAGAAGGCAAAATTAAGAAGCCAGAACTTTCTCCTAAACAACAAGAAGCCATGGCTTTAGAACTAGAAAAAGAATTACTTATACGAAATAAATTGAAAAATGTAAGTATTAATTTCCTTAATTTATTATTATTAAAATTGTGTATTTGAATGGCATTTGTAACTTGGATACCTTTTTGTATCAAAATTGTTCATAAAAAAAAAAAAAAAGTGTACTTCATACGTCAGGTGAGATACTCTTGATGGATGTATTGAATTTTAAAGAAACAATAAATTATTTCTTTAACAAAAGAAGTTAATAATATAAATATAAAATAGTAGGTTACATATGTTTAACAAATAACTGCTGTTATTTAATACTGTTGGGAGAGTAGTAATGTATTTTATATAATTTTTTGACGAGTCGAGTTGTAACATTGAGTACTCGAATATTGTGTGTGTATTTGAATTGCTTAATTTTGTGTAACATAATAATATTATACATTACAGACTCTGTAATCTGTGATAACTGGTGTCGCTACCTTGAGAAATGTATTTAGATAGCAGTCAAAAGCCACACTGCAATTACCATGGCTAAATAAATAATTATCAGTTAAAATGAATAGTTATTTAGCCATGGCAAAGATTTTTATTGAAAAAATAAAAATTACTATAAATAAAAATAATCATGTATTACTTTGTTACTAATTAATAGTATTGGACTGGACTATTACTGGAAATTTGAAAAAATTTAGTGAATTTTATTCATATGTACTTATTATTGGAAAAAATTTAATTCTATAAATAACTCAAAACCCAGGGATTCTCATAAAAAGATCAAAATTCCAATTACACTAATTACTGGGAGGTTGACAATTTATTAATTTATAAAAATGGATTTTTATTAAATATTGATTACCTCACACACGCACACACAAATATCAAATACCTAACATTACTAAATAACATTTTGTTAAATATATCCTTATCCTCTATTATTATTATTACATATTACATAATATTTTAAGCTTTCAGAATCGTTTTATTGAAGAAATGATTTGTTTTCTTAAAATTAAATACTCCCACCAAGAGTATACTGTGCGAAGAATACCCATCGTGTAAAGTATGTCTGGCTTTTTTATGCTTTATGTATCTCTACGAAAATAATAAATACCTATAAAAGAATATCATTTATGCTGACAAGCAATATTCATTTGACTCAACATAAAATAAAATGTGTTTAATCATCTAATTAGTTTGTCATTGAAAATCATGAAGTATGTAAACTAAACTTCCTATGTAGATTAATTTTACATTGTTTATTATAAAATCTTTAATTAATAGATAACGTTAATAAATATACTAAACACCTGATCTTAATAACAGTTTTAACAATAAATTATTATTTTATTTTAAATATTGTATTACTTCATCACTATTTAAATGAAGAAATTTCTAATGTTAACACTCGCCACATTTTATTATTTTGTAGATGAATAATGAAATATTGACTCTATTTTCTATGGTGAAAGGAATTATTGCTGGAAATTCTCTTTTAGTGTCTCAGTCATTGAGATATTTGTTACCTGGAATTATCTATAATTTGCAATCTGTATTAGCTGCACCACATCTCAAATATGTATTTATAGACTTAGCAATTTGTGCATTTAATGCTGATGAAACTAAAAAAAACAAAGTTTCATCTAAAGTTAAAAATGGTCGAATTAAGCTATCAGATTCTTTTTTAAAATCTATTGCTTTTTATACTCTTAGAAAATTAAAACCTAAATGTGAACTTGATGATGCTTGGTTAAAAGAAGATATTGGTAAGTTATTTTATAATCAATACTACAATTTAATAGTAACATGGAACTAAAACATGTTATTTTAATAATTGTTATTAGAAAAAGCAACAATGAGACTTGTAAAATTGTTTTGTGATTTAACTAAAAGGAATGGATTAGAATTTACATCGCCATCATTTTGTTTTTCTTTTACTTTAATCAGAGCTGTTATGTTGGATTTACCTTTTGATCATGACTTAGTTTTTGATTGTTTATTATTAATTAAAAGTCAAGCAACTGTTCGTCCTAAAGCTACTTCAAAAGCTAAAAGCATTTCAGATCTTCAACGACCTAAATTTTTACCACGTATTGAAATGTTTCAACTTTTATCTGAAATTATCAGTCGTACATCAGGCAGTTTTCAGGATGAAGCTATTTCAGCATTTTTAGCTGTTGCTGATAGCTGTTCTACTGATGAAAAATGTGATCCAGCTAACCGTGATGAAATTTTATGTTTATTATCTGCACTTCAAAATCCGTCTCGAAATGTAAGATGTACAGCTATTAAAGCTTTACAGAAAGTTAAAGATGCATTTCCAACATCAAAAAAAGATAATCAAATCATATTACGAATTACTAAAAGAATATGGATTACCAAATTTGATATTTATGAAGAAAATAGGTATATTGTAGCAATTACAGTAAAGTTAATGAAATAAAAAAACCTTTTTACTTTATTATATAATTTAATTATTTTACTTTCAGAAATCTTGCAAATGAGTTATGGGAATCTTCTAATTTAGAAATAAAACTGAATGGACTTTTAGAAAGTCTATTAGAAGATGTAGTTCATCCAGTTGCTGATGTTCAAAAGGCAGTATCTATTGCATTATTTTCACTATTAAAAGATTCACCTATAAATGCTACAAATATTGCTCTAAAAAAATTGCTTACACTGTACAACAGTAAAATAACAGTGAGTTTTATTTTATATAATTTTGTATTGTTATCATTATCAATTTGTATGTAGTATAAATTATTAAGTTAAAATGTGTGTAATGATTAGGGCTCTATAGAAAGTGTAAAGTTAGGAAAGTATTCTTCACTTCTATAATAAGATATAAGTGGAGCGTGTATAGAATTTTGAGTAGACCTTTTCTAGTAGGCTCACTTGGTTTATAATAGTATAGTGTCATATTTTGAATTAAATAAAATAAATTATTGCACTCAGAAAATATTTCTGAGGGCAGCACAGTTGATTACATTTTATGAATACATATACAAACATTACTTGTTTTAGAATAATAATAAAATTATCCATGTTTTTTTTTTAAAGTTTATATTTAAACCAAAACTAGTTGAGTGTCTCATGAACTCTATATTTTAATACTGAAAACTGGAGAAAATTTCAAGTTTCTAACAACATCATTTTAGATTCTGAGCAAAGTCAAGATGCTAGTGTTTTTACAATGATGTTTATTATTTATTTATTTTATTTATTTATTTATTTTTTATGTGTACACATTTTCATATAGAAATTTTTGTATGAAAGTTTTGACCTGCCACCTGATTTTCCTCTAGATGCTACTTTAGAATTTTTTTTTTTTTAATTTCTCAATTGTTTTCTCAAAATTTGGGAAAACTATCCAATATTTGACAAAATAGACTCAGAAACTATCTTTTATTTAGTCCAAAATTTATGAAAATTTAAACATGATTGACAATAATATGAGAAATATTATGGCATAAGGAAATTTTGAAAATTTGGAATTTTTTTTTTCTAATCCTTTTATTTTATGTGTACACGTTTTCATTTATAAATACTTGTCCAAAATTTTTGAATGTTAACTTTTAGAAATGGATTTGCCTCCTTATAGTACTATAGAAAAGATTTTTGAAATTCTCAATTATTATTTTAAAATTTGGGTAAAACTATCCAAACTTGAAACTATGAAAATTGAAGCATAAATAGACAATAATATAAAAAATATTTTAATGCAAGGTAAGTTTAAAAATGTGAAAAAAAAATATTAGACATTTTTTTTTTTCGATCTTATTTTTTCTCATCATAATTTTTCATTTTTAGTACAATTGTCTTTTTTAGATTCTGAACGAAGTGAAGAAGCTTATGATTTTACAATGATGTTTATTTTTTTTTTCTTTTTTCTCTTTCTGTAAACACTTTTTCGTATAGAAATACTGGACCAAAAG
>JAIPRM010010318.1:0-13882 GCA_025469315.1 Stegophylla sp. TES_Ste_2020
GAAATGCAATAGAGTTGTTAAAGCAAATCCCTTAAAATCAAATTAAAAATTAAAATAAATTTCATATTTAATTAAACGTCATATTATTAAGGAGCAACTCTGAGTCGATCATACTTCAATGTAACCAAATCTTTTGATTTAAAAAAATATATGTCATCTGAACATCAAAATTCATGTTTAACTTTATTGCTAAAACAGTTATTTGTACAATGTCAATAGAAATTCAAACTCAAATTTTATACACTTAAAACAATAATTCAAAATTTAAAATTGTGACGAACAAACAAAATAATATTATACTATTTAAATAAGATTGTTACTGTTTTCGAAAATAGAACGAGAGCCACATGCAATCACCCCAAGAGCCGCATGCGGCTCGCGAGCCACAATTTGGCCACCCCTGCTATAATATATGAATCGATTATGCTTCTAATTGTATATTTGGCTGTCAAACCAAATTTAACTTCGAAAGTCGAAAGCCAGCGAAATATGCTTATAGTTAAAAGTGGAAGGTTTTTTTTAATTCTTTACACATAGATCCCAAAAAATCATAAAGTTATGCAACAGTGAATAGTAATGTCTACAGCTTAATGATCTGTTTCAGAAATGATTTTACTTTAATAATTATTCAATTCACCGAGCTTTTCATTTTTATTTCTTATTTAATTTAACCGATTTAGATCTTCTTCGAATTTATATCTTATGCATAAGACTATAATATAGAAATTAGTAATAGATACCTTCGTGATTCTGATTTCAGAATTCCATTGTCTATAATGAGTAGATGGAAAAAATTCTTAATAGTAGAAATAATAAATATTACGAATGTGTCGTTCAAGGATTCACTTCTTACAATGTAATTTATTAAAATATCTATATTTTATCATTAGCGTCAGCAAATGTCAGTTTCATTAATAATTTTATGCTTCTTAAACGGAATTAAAATAATAAATAAATCATCACTCCAGACGTGAATATAAATATGAACGTAAACATTTTATACACAAAAATTAGTCATCGATTTATATACAGATTTCTTGGAACGGTAAGGTTAAAAAACATTTAATTATCATAAAGATAATAATTAAAACTATTTTTATACTTATTTCCATAGTAAAATTAATATTAAAAACGCATTTAGTGTACAGCATTTTTTTTCCCCCCGTTTGATTACGCGTGGTTTTTCTTTTCTCGTTAAACTGAATAATATTATTAATTGATTAAAAATAACTTGAAAAGGGTTGTAACATTTCATATAATATGAACATTACGATTTGCAATAAGTGTTTACGAATAACACTTAAAATTTATTAAATTCGTTAAATTGATAAACAAATAGTGTTATACTCTGATGCCAGTTCACGACTGAGAGAAATTCACTTGCTCGTTTTATAAAATTGGTAAAAATGTTGTTAATTTCACGAAACTGGCCGTTAATTTCACGCCCCGAATGTAACGTAAAAATAATATGAACTGTATATTATATATTTATTCGAGTGAAAAAAGATCGAGTTAATTGGCTTAATATATATATAGTACAGGAATGACGGTGTTGTAAGTGAGTTTAAATGTGAGGAAATCGTAGTGTAATAATTTATAAGCGCAATGTTAACTCTCCGTAAACGTTTTAAAGTCAAATATATATACATAGGTCCGTAAACCGACTTCAGCAGAAACACATTGTTTTCTTTATTTTAATTTATGTTTTTCTTTTTATAAGTCGTTGGTCTAAGTCACACTTTTCCAGCGATGGATATTATTATTGGACGTTCACCTACGTTGATCGTATATTCTAACCACTACTCTACTAAGATTAAATTGTTTCAGTACGTACAGTTGTAACGATGAATTATTAATGCATACACAAAAAATTTCAACATAATATGGAAAAATCAGTAAAATGTGAAAGAAAACTTGAAACTTGAATTTATCAAAACTTTTCGTACATAAATTAGAACATTTAAATTATATAATGCTGTTTTAAAGGTGTGCAATATAATAATCATATACGTATACACATTTTATGCAACCCACGGCAACCCAAAGATTAATCTGTATAAGCCCGTATTCGAATATTCCTTTAGTGTGTTGGGACCGTTATAAAGCCATGTTATCTTAGAACATATAATATGTTTATATTATAAAGAGAAATAACATTTATCCAATAATTCTCCAGCTAGGAAGGGTCTCATTAAAAATCGAACATACTCGCACTGTAGGTCGTACTTCCACTGTTCAAAATATTTTATGTTTTTATACAAAAATTTTTTAAATATTTTACATATATATATATATATATTAAATATTTAAATATTGTAATTCAATCGAGTATTTTGTGTGCTGTTTAATAAATTAATGTGACATATATACGATTTATTTTTAATCCAATATTAGACAATAAAGTAGAATATCGTGAGATGCTTAAAGTTTTTGATAAAAGATAATTAAATTACAATAATGAACGTAGTCAGGTAAATGTGTATAGCCGTTGAAAATAATGCGCTGAAGTTAGTTAGGTTTGAATAAAGTCTCAAATGCGTACAACACTCAATCAAGACGATTTCAATTGACATAATTTATTATACCGATATCCCGATGTCAAGAACAATATTAGATTAATAATTACAAATGTCCTCAACAATTATAGGTAAATTAAGTATATTATGTTGGTTATAACGCGCATCGTATTCGATTTAAAATACGTGTCTATTATTACAATGGAAAAGTAATCAGATGTCGGAGAACTATGACGTCTATAGTCATTATTCCCGGAATCATTAAAATATGGATCTAACAATAGGGCGAGTGTCCAGCTGAAATAATACGAATCTCCTTTGTAAACGGTTGTTACACAGACTACGATTTATTTTAGCAGATTAATTACTGCTAACGGACATCGACAAATGGAAATAAACTTCAAACAAAATAATACTCGAATTCATAGGTACACTCGGAGCAATTGACCATAGTTTTCCATCGCCTTCATACCTGGATAACTTTTTCTAAAATATTAGTGGACGTAATGTTACATTTATTAATAAATGATAATTTAATTGAATCTATACAATATCCCCCCCCCGAGTTTTGGCAAATTTTTTCCCAAGGGCCATCATGTCACGAAGAGTTTCTTCCCGAGAAAAGAAGCACACTCATATTTTTAAAAGAAAAAATAATAGTATTACATTTTTCTGCATTAAAATGTTCACAAATGACTGTTATTTTAACTTCCTACGTTGACATCATTTTTTATGAAAAATTATTTGTGAACATTATTTTTAATAATTTACATTACAGTTTTGTTTGCCTTTAATAAACACTCACAAGTCTGTACGGTGTGAACTGAGAAAATGATAAATATTTAAACTTGTTATTAAAAGCTTGCGTAAAAAAGTTATTTGTAATACCAATGCCGGTTAAATTGTGAACATTCCTTTTTTACACGATGAGAATATAATTTATATTGATGATGATGGTGATCGGACGAGTAATAGTGGACAATGAACACATATTATATAATATCTAGTAATTCATAGCTTAAGTATTATATACATTAGGAAAAATAATTCACATCAGTGAGAAATTACTTCTTACGAGTGACGACAGAAAAAGATCAAAGAAAAAAATATCCATTTAGGTACCAATTTAATTACCAATTAAAATGAACCACCAAGAGTCTTCTAGAAAAGTGCAGTAATTTTACAGTTGAAAATTATACTTCGTATTTCTCTAAAGAAATTTTCTTAATAATGGGCTTAAAGAAGCTAAAATGTAGTTTCAGTTTATTAAGTAACATACGTATACAACAGTACACGTCATTATTACTAAACACATAAGGTTTTTAACAAAAAAATAAGATGGCCATTCAATTGAGTACTTTTTACGTGATTTTAATATAAGGGAATAGGACAACAATCAAAAATATAAAATTAAACAACTATGGGGTATTAAATTGTAAGGCTTTAAAACTAAAATTAATGAATTCAAAAAGTACGCAAACTGATATGAATGCGAACCAATAACATAAAATAATATACGTTAAAAACGACTGCGTTTCAAATAAAATATATTTTTGTTCATTAAATGGATAAATGAAACGTGTATTATGTAGCTAAAAAGTACAACAAGATGAAGTTAAGGAATTTATGTAAAATCTGCAAACCAAACTCAATCTGTGACACCAGTGCGAAAACTTTACGGTCACAAAATAATCTTCATCGCTTATTAAATCTGTTAAGATATTATAGAGGTACAAATGATTCTAAACTGTTTTGTCGTCATAATATGTGAACAATTTAAACCTAAAACCTGTATGGTAAACCAATGATGAAGAAAATATAGTTTCTGAGTTGTTTTTGTCAAATTTCGGGTAGTTTTTACAAAATTTTAAGAAACCTATTGAAAATTTCAAACTCTTAACACTTAAAAGTACCATCTAGAGGCAAACTGTAATTCAAAAAGCTGCTGTTCAAAACTTTTAGACGTAGTTTCATTGAATACATTAAACATATTAATATTACTTCATAATTTGTTCGGGATCATTTGCAACTACACATAGTAACTTAAATTTTCTTGTAAAGTGATTCAAATCCATTTAAATTGTTTTTTACATGTAAATTATTGCAAAATTTATACATTTGATATTATTGAACAGTGAAGTGTGATCTACAATAACTTATATAAAATATTTAAATCCAACATAGAACTACTTTTTTTTTTTTTTATTGAAAATTTAATACTTATCATTCAAAATATGTACAAATAATAAAATATAAATTTAAATTAATAGCATACATGTTTGTATTGAATTCACTGTTATTAGGCAATAATTTAATTAATTAATTTTAGAATAACCTAGTGAAAATCATTACAATGTTATTTATAAAATATACTTCATTTAATATTATGAAGCAGATAACAACGAAATTGTATTTAAAGATTTATTTGAATACAACTATTATTAATAAAATTAGCTTTTATAATAAAATCTTTCTGATCTAATAGTAAGCCGCCTTTGGAAACCAGATAATACAACTTTTACTTCCCTAATATATACAATTTTAATATCTAACAGAGGATTTGAGGGATGTTAAGGAACTCGTTCATTTCGATATACCATATTAAATTAACATTGAATGAGCATCTACACCCTCATCTCGAAAGTTTGCAACGCTTTACGCAACTAAATCCCTCCATTTCCTGCTAGAACAATTTTTATATTTTACGAGAAAAAAATCAATTTTTAGTTTTTAGGATTAGATTTAACACTAAGGATTAAATTCAAATTTGTTACCGGTCTATTTTTTCCTATCAATGACGTCGATCATTATAATCATTATTATATTATAATAAAATTGGAGACTTTCATATAAAGCTAATTATAATATTACAAACTATATTGATTTAATATTTATACGTTGTTATTATTATTATAATATAATATATAAAAACATAAAATACTTTACTTTTTACAATTTCATCAAACAGCCATTCCTCACTTATTCACAAAATTTATTTTTATTTTTATAGTTAATTGCAGACACCGATTTCCTCTTCACTAAAAGAAGATATGAAAAAATAAATACGCTCGATATCCGAAATAATTCAAGAAAAATTACTTATTTAATGATTATAACTAATTATGAAAAATGTTAGTTGTGTATTATATTAACAAACTAACGTTTTTTATTTTTAGTAATAACAGTAGGAGAATGTTTTAAAAGTTTTTAAAAAATATATATAAATTATGGATCTATAGTTTAGTAACAGAAAAATTAGAAAAAGTAATTATTAAATTTACACTGAAAACTTTACACAAAACTCATATTAACTTTCATTATTTATACATTTATTTTCATAAATCATATCAAATTATTTATAAAAAAAACCATACTAAAAAACTCGTTCTACATTCTCAAAGAACCTAGTTCTCATTGTTTAGTTACGCATTTATCAAATTTTATGGAATCCGTTTAAGATTCTTTAATCTATTTTCTAGTTTATTCAGTATTTTGAGTAAATATTGAACTAAAATCGCAACAACAGTAAACAAGAATCAAGTTTTTAAACCCAGTAAACAATTTTTAATTGTTGCTTTGAAGCGTATTGTGATGCAATTAATACTGAAACCCAATAATTCAAAAACGAATTTAATCAATGCGTGATTAATATTATGTACTATTTTATGATTTCACGATATTATTCGCGTTCCGTTGTAAATAAGTAGAATAAACGTAGCGCAAAAATCGTGAGTTCCGGACCGGAGGTCTGAATGCAAAGAAGCATTCAAGTGCTGGCCAAAAAAAAAAAAACAGAAACGGCTCATTTCCGGAGATCTCGAATATCGGTGGTAGTACAACCAGCGGCATAGCCAGAAGGCAAAAGGTTGTTTTAGATACTAAAACACCTCTCCCTCTCAACATCATTCATGTAAAAATATACAAAAATAAATAATCTGTTATTGGTATCTATTTATATTAAGTAAAAACGTCTCTGTTTTGGATAGTTTTTTGATATACATGTTATTATCGGTGTGACGATGTAATAATTTGCTCCCTATGAGCTATAATAATTTTCGCATACCCTAAACACATCCTTGTTTTCAGAAATACTTAAGATAATTAAAAATCATAAGTTATGATTTATAACATATTAGGACTCCAAACTCATTTATAAATATAAAATTACTGTATTATATTTCTATATTTAGTGACGAGGTCAAATCAATTCATTTTTGAAAATCGTTAAAATATCTAATAAGTTATCACTATCAAAAAGTGATGACAACAACGAGATTACTCCATAATGTAATTTTTCTAAAAATCAAATCAGATTTTACACTATCTTATTTTCTACATGACTTTAGTTATCACTGTTTTTATTTTTCAGTGAATAGCGAATAGCAATTCTACCTCTTTGTTTTACGAATTTTTCGCAATCAATAATTAGGCAACGATAATAATAAATCATTTAATTTTGGACAAGAAAAATGTCCAAAATTTTTTTTCCAAAAATTTTCATAACGTTTGGATCAAAAAATTACGGTTTCCGAGGCTTTTTTGTCAAATTTTGGGTAGTTTATCTCACAAAACAATTGAAAAATTGAGAAATTCGAAAAAATTGACCTCTTTAAAGTACCAACTAGAGGTAAATCCGGTTTAAAAAAGTTGCTGATCAAGACTTTTGGACAAGTATTAATATACGAAAAAGTATTCACAGACAAAAATAAGCATTATTGTAAAAATACTAGTTTCTTCACTTCGTTTAAAATCTAAAATTATATTTTCACATGAGATCCTTTTCAAGAACTTAGGAGAAATCGAAGAATTTGTTTTAAAACATCCTAAACGTTAAACTCTCATATTAAATTATTTTTCTAAATTGTAGAAACTATATTCATATGCAATGCTGTTTCTAGAGGGGGTGGTGATTTTCGCCCCTGGGCACCGTATATTTAGGGGAGTTTTAATATCAAAGATTTTTATTAGTGTCACGAGGCGTTAAAATTGTACTTACCCCAAGCGACAAATGCATTAGATCCGACACTGCTCATATGTTTTAATATGTAATCTTTTAATTTTAATAGTATTTAATAAATAATAACTAACTCGAAAAATACATAAGTCGAATTGGTTTTTATCTCCTATGGAATTCGAGTTATCGAGACTAGACTGTAAAAACTTTTAAGAAAACCAATGGCAAGGAAAACGTTTTCAAGAAGTAGGATGGAAGCGGCCAAAATGTCACTTAGTTAATTCATACAAAATGTGTTTTTATTGAAGATGATTAGGTCCAGCAGAGTGGCTAAAAGTCAGGATTTTAGTTTTTTCGTACACGCAACATTTTCAAATTTAAATTTCAATAATTGTAAATTTTTATTAAAAGTGTTTGGATTTAACGCGTGTTATTAAGAGAAAAAAAATGTAATTCTGATTTTTATCCACTCCATAGAAATTTATCCTTTTCTCTCAAATGTTTGCGTTTTTAATGTGGCAGAACACTGCGTGTACTTGACCGCCTATTTAAATATTTCGAAATAAATAATTATTACTATTATTATAAGTACAACTATGAATTTTGCATCGCATTAAGAAAACGTTGAAATGACATCACTGTTAAACACTGATAATAATATGATTGAACTTCAATAACTACAATAATTATCATAAATATGATCCAGGGACTTATTCGATAAAAATACGCCACTTAAACGCGGCTCGACAGTTCTATATTAACCGTTATTAAAAATATATACATAAAACCAGTGGCGTAATCAAGGGAGGTATCACATCATAACCCTGATGATTTTTTAAACACTTCTATAAAAAGTAACAGAATAGAATTTTTTTGAGATTGAAAAAACTTCAAACTTAATAATAAAATGTATTTTAGTTTTTGACCAAAATATTTTGCATGAATTTAAGTATATTATCAGTTATCTTCTTGATAAAAATTACGTTAGTATAAAAGATAAATTAATCCTGATAAAAATTAATTTGGTTTTCGGGCAATGATTCTATTATTATTCAAGGTTGTTAGTAAAGTCTCTGCATTTAAACATCGTATTTAGATAGTTTTTTTGTGTGTTTTAGCGAAATTATAATGGTTTCAACCGAGGTAGTCGAGATATCAGAATAGTTGAATTTGATTTTCGAACTAACGGTTTTACGAATACTGTTTTTCCTACTTGAGTAAAAATATAAAAATTAAAAAATAATAGACTGAAATATTATAAAACTATTTTTAAATATTTCAATCAGTAAAAATATATAGATAGTATTTATAAATAGAGTATGAAAAATGAAATTAAGTACATATAGTGGAAAATGTAAAAAATATGGAAAAAACAATTTTTATGACTTTGCTTAAATTTTTTTTTTTACATTTCATACATCCGTGTAAAGAGATTGAATGCTATTACAAAAATGCATGGTAAATTCTGTAGAAATTTACATAAATGTGGGGGTAAGTTAAGTAAGAAAATTTTGCGAAACCGCCCTATGAGAAAATTCTGGCTACTCGCCTGCCTAAAATCACCTTCTCCTCCTCCTCCTCCTCCTGCGTGTGGATAATTCTAATATTGAAAATATTACATCAATCGCCGTCGTACGGTTTGACACGAAATTAAAAAAAAATAATAATAATAATAATAAAAAAAAATGAAATTAAGGATACGTACCTTAAATATACCTATACGAATGTGTTATGGATATTGCGGCGGCGCGAGACTATAATATATTTTATAGAGACTGCGTGAAGACAACGCGCGATGACGGTCACGGATGAAGTAGTTTTATATTATTATTATTATTAATTATTATTAATTATTATTATTATGAGAATTGACTTACGACTGCGACGACGACGACGACGGTGCCGAAGACTGATGCGGCCCGCGGGAGAGCTGGGGAGGACTTGTTGCTGCGCCGAAGACGGAAAAGACACAAACTTGTTGCGGCGCGCGGATTGACGCGAATACGTCGCGGGCGACAAAATATCATTTATATATAGGTGGTATACGCGACGTGCATTACGCGCGCGTCCCGCGGAATCAACAGAACGACCCGTGTGCGCAAGGGTACGACGAAACACGCTCGACCGCCGCCGCCGCCGCCGCCGCCGACGGCCCACCTGACAACCACCGCCGCCGTGCCCTCTCGCCCATTGGCCGCACACACACACACACCTCGACACGTACACCCACACGCGCACACGCACACACACACGCACACACACACACACACACATACGCGCACACACGACACCCCGAGCCGTCACCGTCGCCGCCGTTGCGTTGGGAGTATAATAATATTATTATAATATTTTAGTATATCTAATCATCTAATAAAATTTGATACGAGATATTCGTTTTTTTTTTTTTTTTGCTGCTGTCGCTACGCTCCTCCTCCCCTTCCCGCTCCGCGCGGACCCCTCTTGTTGTACGATGACGGCGATCGTGTCGAAATAAGGGACATATCCGTGTGCTCGTACGTATGTAAAATAGGGTGACCATACGTCCTGTTTTATACAGGACTGTGTCCTGTTGTCCTGACAAACTTCTCTCTGGACGCTTTTTGTCCCGTAATTTCAAGTCTGTCCCACATTAATCCCGTTTTTTGACTTACTATTGATTTAAAATTTTTGAAATTTTTGAAATGAAATTATTGATCAAAATAATGTAAGAATCTAGAAATATTCTGGATACCATTAGATTAATTATAATCGTAAAATGAATTAACAAGTTTTTTTTAGAAAGTAAACTATACAATATGCATGAATAAAGGATTTGAAGAAATTTTAAAAAGTATCAATTTAGTTTCATTATGTTATTTTATGTAATTCAAAATAACGTTTTTATGTGTTTAATTTTAATCTATTATCTAAATAGGTAGTTTAAAAATTATACTTTAGTCACGATTCAAAAACATAAATATATATATATATATGTAATAAATACTTATTTATTTTGAAATATTATGAAAAATATTTTTGTCCTGTTTTTTATTTTCTTAAACATGGTCACCCTAATGTAAAAGGTACATACATATTATTCCCCCCCTCCCCCGTTTCGTTGCGGCGGAGACGATTGTAAGTTATTTATGTTATGTTTCCAATCCTCTCGATATTACTGTTTACTACCTACACGACAACGGACACATTGAAGTCGGCATGACATGCACAGACATACGTATTATATAATAATACGTAATACTTTACACTGTATTGTTTTTTGTTATACGTTCCACAAAGAAGTTTCCGTTCGGCCTGCAGTAGGATTTCGGCAACTATACAATACAAGAAACAGTGGCATATTTAAGGGGGGGGTGACATGGGGCAATCACCCCGGAACACCAAAATACTGAGTCCCTTAGAGGGAATTTTTGTCTGCTTTCATAATGTTTAATTACGAAACAGCTCAGAATCCTAAATATAGTAAGAGTTATAACATCTGAGTGTGTTGGCTCACTTGAGAAGCAAAATATTCTATTTTCGTAGGCTCGTGTAAGGTAACTAGTGGTCTTTTCCCGAGAAAATCTTCGAATGGATACTGTTATTTATACGTATAACTATCTCCAGTTAAATTTTTGAGTCATTAAAAGATTTGAGAAACTGAAGACATTACTTTATAAATACCAAAAAATACGATTTGAAGGAAAATTATAATTTTCAAACGTTTGTAATTCATGCGTTAGTCGTTGTACAAAAATTTGAAAAAGAACAAAGTTTAAACTTATATCAAGACCATTCAAACGCCTTGAACTAAAAACTTGATGCCATTTTGACTACCATCTAAAAATTGTCAAATTTTGATCCATTTTACTTTCACTTAATATGTCCAAAAAAAATTTTCGATGACAGTTAAAGTTTCGAAATTAGTCACGAAATTTAAATCGATTTAATGATAGAAGAGATGTGAAAATTTATCTCCCAATGATACCATTTAAAGCGAAAATCTGATTTAAAAAGTTGCTAGTCGAAACATTTAGTTAAATACTTCTATACGAAAAAGTGTTTACAGAAAAAAAAAAATTAGCATTATCAGAAATTGGTCTAAAAAGACTCAGAATCTAAAATGAATGAACAGTAAAAATAGTATCTAATGTAAAAATAGTAGCTTCCTCACTCTCGTGATATTACGTTTGAGTCAGACGATCTATATAGATTTTCTGGTTGAAAATTACTAATAAGTAACAACATATTTCACATTAAATATACTGATGTAATTTAAACTTTAAAAGTTTTAAAATTTTCTAAATAGGCTTTAAATAAAAAGGATATTCCAGTAAATTATTATTATACATCAATATATAAAAATATTTATTGGTAAATTATCCAAAACAATTTTTATACTAGTTTCAATTGCTGAAATGAATGTGAACGAATGTACTATGAATGAAATCGTTTAACCGTTAAAAACTCCACTAAGCGTACAATCTGTTGCTGTAATTTTATTTATAACTGCGTGTAGCCAACGCTAACACAGTTCCAATCACCAAGAGTACGATCAACCGTGTTTATTAGAATCTACAGAATAGTACTGAAAGTCGTAAAAGGGAGAAAAAGTTACAATTATTACACCAGTTGCGACTAGTCAGTTAAAGTTTGTGGTAATGAATATGCCACCTGGGGGAAAGTTTTAAAATGCCGTCCTTTATTACTCCTAGTCAGTTGCCACCCTTTTACAACAAAAAAAAAGTAATAATAATAAATAATTGGTACGTTAAAATGGTAATAATAACATTTACATTATTTTAATAACTATTATATATTTTATTTGTACATATTTTCATAACATCAGTACCAACACAACAATATCACACAATAGTGGTGAATGTTAACATTATCTATCTGTCTATATTTTAATTAACCATAAGTCATAACTCTTAAAATATACATATAATTAAGTACACAATGTATACCTAATACAATATATGTCATATACATATATTGTACATAATAATTTATAGAAATATTCATTTCTAAGCATTGATGTATCTACAAACATAATTATTATTAAAGTGTTATTCGGATCTAATCATTTGTACGCTATTCAAATATTTGTTTTTAATTAAAAAATATAATTATTGTAATTATTATTGTATACCCAAAAAATATTTGATCTAAAGTGAGAATATTTTAAGAGAAAATTAACGTCAAGAATGTAGCTAAATTGCCTACACGAAACGCCGGGTTAAAAA
This sequence comes from Stegophylla sp. TES_Ste_2020, assembly GCA_025469315.1. NCBI lineage: Eukaryota > Metazoa > Arthropoda > Insecta > Hemiptera > Aphididae > Stegophylla > Stegophylla sp. TES_Ste_2020. The sequence goes on from JAIPRM010010318.1 coordinate 12,696, forward strand.
TTTAATAAAAATATTAGTTTTTAAACTATGCATTACAATAAAATTATCGGTCTATTACTTAAGCAACGTTTCTAAGATAAAAAAAAAAGAGATATAGAGAATAGATTTTCTAATTCGCCAATAAAATATTATTATATTGATACTCACTGTCCGACAATAATAAAATCAAATTAAGTGACCATAATTTTCATCACTCATATACATAGTTATAAGTACTAATTTGTATACACGAAGGGAAAGAACTCGCAATATAAATACTATGACTATACAACAAATAATTGACTACGAAATTATAAAATATGAATTCATTAAGCATGACGATAGTCTTTTAAGTGTTATTTTTAGTTTTCAACCGAGATAATGTTAATAAAATAAAACGTTTTTACGTCTAGTTTAGTTATTATATCATTTTCAGAAATCGATATAGGTATGTTTAAAATGGCTAGTAAAATTATTTACATGGTGCCAATGTGTTTACTTTTTATACACAGAAGTACGTGAAGTTATATTAATATAAAGTTATGACAAAATGTAAGTAAGTTTCATAAAAATATTATAGTTTTCTTTAATAATCACTCATTTATAGGGCATGGTCAAACTGCTCTCGGGTAAAATGCACTCAATATTTAGAAAACACTCATTTCCCTTCCCACTTACAGGCTTAGGACTAACAATGATTTTAATCATTGGCGTGGTTAAAAATGATTTTTTTTTTTTTTACTTACCATTTTGTTAATATATTATATATTCATACAATTTATAAAATCTTAAAATTTTTGTTTAAAATCGTCAAATATTATTCAAATATCATTTTTTGTAGTAATAACAAACTAAATTCAAAAACTCTAACCTAGTAAAATATGCTTTAGAGCAGCGGTTCTTAAACTTTTTATTACGCGGACCTCTGATGAAGGACATTTTTAAATCGCGGACCACCTTATTAATTTTGTTAGGAATTACCAGTTTTTTATTAAAAAATATTTCATGTTACAATTACCAATATATTTAAAAGAAAGGTAAATAAAAATATAATAAGTATAAAAAATATTTTGTTAATTATTTTTGTTATATTTAATATTATTACATTAACATTTTGTCTCGCATAAAAAATTAATTATTGTTTTACTTTTATGATATTTGAAATTAATCTTATAATTTAAAATTATTATAGGTATACTTAATGTGAA
>JAIPRM010010319.1:0-13880 GCA_025469315.1 Stegophylla sp. TES_Ste_2020
CAGAATCGTTTTATTGAAGAAATGATTTATCGTTTCTTTAAAATTCAATACACCCGTCAAGAGAATCCCACCCGTTGTGTGAAGTATGTCCGTCTTTTTATTAAATAATAGTGTTTTTTTTTTTTTTTTTTTAATTTTATATACGTATATTGTATGTTATATATCTCACTAATAATTGAGATCGAGAAAAAAATTTGATGAGAACAAAGAAGAGTTATAAAACACTATTATTGTCTAGCCATATTTAAATTTTCAAAAAATTTTGAACAAAAATGATAGTTTCCAAGTCTTTTGTCAAATTTAAGGTAGTTTTCTCTCCCTGAAAAAAAAAAAAAAAAAAAAATGAGAAATTCGAAAAATGATCTGTTTTTTGTATCCACTATATGCAAATCCGGTTTCAAATAATTGCTGATCGAGACTTTTAGACATGTAGGTTTCTATATGAAAAAGTGTTTACAGAAAAAAAAAATATAAAAATATTGTAAAAACACTTCGTTCAGAGTCTAAATAAAAGTTAAATAAAAATTTTAAAGACGTTTTTGTCAATTTTTTTTTAGTTTTTCCCAAATTTTGGAAAAACTATTGAGAATTTCGATAAATAATCTCATTAAAGTACCTTCAAGAGGCAAATTCTGATTCTAAAAGTGGTTGGTCGAATCTTCTGGTCAAGTATTTCTATACCAAAAAGGGTTAATAGAAAAAAAACTGAAAAAATAAATAAATATTGTAAAAACATTAGATTCTTCGCTCCACTAAGAATCCAAACTCAGGGTTGTGTTCTAGATGTGGGCATAGATTTAGGGATATTCAAAGTAAATTGGCTTGTGACTTATGAGTTATGCTCATACATTTACCGTACAAAATGTTTAGGAAAAAATTAATACCGTGATGAAGGAAAAGGGGAACTAGTACCTACCAATCTACATAATACTGTGAGTACATACTTAGGTAGATATTATAATATAGATATAGATTTTAATAGTTAATTAAATAGTTATAAAATTCATCGATAAAAAATTTAATTAAATGAAAAATCAAAAATGGTGCCAATAACTATAATATTCAATTTTTTTTATAGTTGGTAATAAATTAAAAATAATGTATTTGATGATTATAAATAATGATTATATAGTTAAATTAACAATAATATTTATAATCATTAAAAGTGACTATATAAGTTTTAACTATATTTAAGATTGAAATATCATGGTTTAAAATTAAAATTTTTTTTAAAGTGCTAAAAACTGTATACTTTACCCTATTTACCCCTCCCCTTAGTAATAATGCTAAACATCACATGGTGCTTATGTATTTATAAATAATCTCAATGTGAATCGGCTTCAGCTCCCTATATGACAATTTTAGACAGGGCCGTGACATTTCCTTACGTTATATCCTTTAGATCGTGTATCCATTGGGAAGTATTCGGTGATTAAACCTTTCAGGATTACTTCAAGCCCAGTCATCCTACCCGCAGCATTGTTCCTGAGTGGTATCAGCGCACCATTCGGTCCTGCCGCCGGAGGGTTCATCTCACTGTCACTGAGAACAACATAACATTTAAATAAAATACTAACCTTATCACCTACACTTTCATATTAATATTATAAATGCGAATATTTGTTTGTATTTAAGTCTATTTACTATCTTGTCATATTAGTGAAATTCGGGAGGTGTCAGGGAGTACTTACCATCCCCTATATTGTAAAATGTATACTGTGATCCGTAAATTTTTATTAGTTTCATTATGATTTATTTTATATTGAATTTCCTGTTGTTCATCCATAAGTACTAACCGTTGTGACAAATTATTTTTTTAACTGATCACTCTAAAAGTTGTTTTGTATTTACTATAATATGACTTAGGACAAGACAAAAATGAGTCAATGTCGAATTACCGATATTGCAGTAGTTAATATTTAAAAGAACTGAAGCAAAAATATAAATATGCAAGTATCCATAGCTTTAGTTGAGGTGAAAGGCACTTATTTTTAATTCTTAAATAGTTATTTATGATTTAAAATAAAATGAAATCTATCAAAAAAAATGTTAGGTATGAAAAATGTGTGATAATTATTCCTATATGAAGGAGGTGTGAGAAGCAAAGTCCTTGCGGATCACTTAAGTTAGCATAAATCTAACACTAGTGACAAACTTAAAAATTTTACTCAAATGTTAATGGAGGATCCAATAGGAGGGTAAAAGAGTGATTTTTCTTCCTTAAGAATAATATTAATAAAAGTAAATAGAAATTAAAAAAATAACACTTAAGAATAAGTATTGTTTTTTTACATTTTTGTACTATGGCCACTATAGTAAAACGTCAATAGCCTACATAAATATTGGCAATGTATTTTATAGGTACTTATAAATGAAATAAATCCTGGATTTGCTCCAGACATCTATAGGGTCCAGACCCCCTACGAAATATAATCGACAATGATTTTTTTGTACTTGAATAATTAATAATTAATGAAATATTATTGAACAAATTAACAAATGATGTGGTTAGCACGCGCACAAATATGAAACATAAAAACCCTCGTAAAAACCAAACCATATAATAACCACGTAGAACAGAAATCACACCCAGGTGGTATGGTTATTTTTTTTTTTAATTGTCAATACTTTTTTCAGAAATGAGGAAAACCTGTCGAAAACTTGAGTAAAATCAGCAAAATATGACGTAAACAAAATTTTCATGAAATCGATTTTATTAATTGTGCTATAACACCGAAACTAACAGGGCTGGAAATTTGATATTATGTTCACCTATTATCAGAAATAATGTAATAGACGAAAAATGTTTTTAAAAAAAATCTGATTTTTGAAATAAATATAGCATTTTGGAATTACCTTATGGTTTTTTAGGTTTTATCTATTACATTTTTTAGTTCTTGATATTATTAGCTGAAAATTTTACATAAACTCAATAACATATGTGTAAAATTAACTTTAAAATCACGTAAATATGTAAGTAAACTTTTGATTTTATAATCGTTTAAAGTTAGAATTCAAATAAAATTTGAATTTTTACGTAAAATAATAATTTTTTCCTGATAAAAAACGTAAAACTTTTGAATTTTAAAATACGTTAATTATTTTCTTTCATCAAAAGATTCCTCACTTGTTTTTGTACATGTGGCATAACTTTCATAAATGTTGACGTCTGAATATTTTTTTCACAATTTTAGATGTAAGGCTCAAAAGACAATCAATCCAAATAATGTCATATTTATCTTTATTATTATTATGTAACATAGGTAATTTATTGTTTTTAGGACGGAAAACTATACACCGGTTTACTTGTAAAAGAGCCAAAAGCCAACTCATATTTACGTTTTTATTGAAATCAGTTGTGGCAATTTTCAATCATAAACTCCAAAACAACTTCAGTAATTTTGACGAAGATTTTAATTGACACAGATTATTCAGTTATTACCTATTCTAAAAGTAATATTGCTTAAATCTTGAAAATGTTAACCGTACCTTATCATAGGCAAATTTTGGATAGAATGTTAATAAATTGTAAAAAAATGTTAAACATACTCAATATGAAACTAATAATTATTATTGACTATAATCAATTGAAGTTCTGCTCAGAATCATTTTACTGAAGAAATGCTCTATCGTTTCTTTAAAACTCAACACGACTTCCAAGAGTATCCAACACGAGGAGCGAAGAATACCCATAGTGCGAAGTATGTCCCGCTTTTTTTTTTAACTGAACCCCTTCGAAATAAAATTTTAGCTACGTCCCTGTGCTTTAAATTTTAGAGTTGGTAGGTATACTTATTATAATATAACGACGTAGGTATATACTAAGAAGCCAAGAAAGAATAAAATTATTCAAAATACAGCCTTTATAAGTAGGTGAAAAGAGAGTTTAAACTTTGTATGGAATAAAACTGTTAAGTATTACGTATTTACTAAAATTTAATAGCTCATTGCATATCTGTGTAGAAATAAATTAAGAGACAGAGGTTTCATCTCTAAAAATAGCAAGTATTAAAAAGTATAATTATTTAACACTGTAAAATGTAAATAGTTATATTTTATCAAAACACATGCACGTACGTGTCGTATACACTCATACACGCACACAGCTTACTATGGAGTTCTTTCCGCCGTCTTGCTGTTGAAGGAATAACAATATCCTTCTTCAGTGTGTTGTAATCGAATTAAATCTGAACAGTTATACCCAGATCCTCTCCAATAGCAGCTCAAAAAAACATCATCTAATGTTGGCATTAGCTGAAACGTAATATAAAAGTTAACATTAAAGAACAAAAAAAAAAAAAAGTACGTCTATAATATATTATATTAAATTATGTTACTTTTAGCATTAGATCGGTGATATCCTCTAAAGGCTCTAAATTTATAACCAAGTTGTTTTCCGTGAAAAGAGATAAATCTTTGAAATACGGATACTGTAACATTCCCATTATGTATAATGAATTTTCATATTTTTTCCTCAACTCCGGGTCATGATCATATTTACTGAAAAAAAAATCATATCACAGTGAAACGCGGTTGTACCACGAGTAAGTTTTTGCGTTTGGTCAATACGTGAAAAATTCAATATTAATGTCTAAATTCCTATACTCCCCCTTACTCCCCCTTAAATCTGACATTGATTTCATGTTCAAATATCATATGTGTTCAAATGAATTTTGAAAAAAAATTATAACAGCATTCTTGTTATGTATCCTAAAACGATACTGTATCGATACTCGACCTATCATATTCGATCTAGGACATTTTGACGGGGCCACTTTAGCGTAAATCATGTTGGTGCAGGAACTTCTTGACGTAGGACCGTTTTGGCGCGTGGATGCTTTGGCATACAAAATAAAAACATTTTAAATTTCAATAATAAATATAAAAAGCCGGATAAACTTTGCACCACAGATATTTTCGCTCCTCGAGTCAGATACTCTTGATGGGTGTGTTGAAAATGACGACTATTATTGTTTTTCATATTTTTAACATCCTTCACTCAGGATCATATTATTGAAGAAATGATTTACCATTTCTTTAAAATTTAACACACCCATCAATCTGATCCGAGGAGCGAAGAATACTCTTGTTGAGAAGCATGTCTGGCTTTCTTGTCTATACTTTACTTTACTTATCTTTACTTACCTTTACTTCACTTTACTTTACTTTACTTTACTTTTTTTTTTTTATCTAATAAATAAAGAAAGGAAAAACATTTAATGAGAAAAAAATAATAGTAGAAAAATGTCCAAAATTTTTTTTTCACATTTTCAAAATTTTCATGCGCTAAAATCTTTCTTATATTATTATCTTTGTATGTTTAAATTTTCATAAAGTTCGGATCGAAAAATGATGTTTCCGAGTCTTTTTTGTCAAATTTTCGGTAATTTTTTTCAAAAACAAAGAAAAATGAAGAATTGAGAAATTCATAAAATGACCTCTTTAAAGTACCAACTAAAGACAAATCCGGTTTCAAAAAGTTACTAATCGAAACTTTTAGACAAGTATATCTATACAAAAAAGTGTTTATAGAAAAAAATAATAATAAACACAATTGTAAATACACTAGCTTCTTCACTTCGTTGAGAATCTAAAAAAATTAATGAGAATAAAAAGATTTAAAAAAAAAATGGCCAACATTTTTTTCTCACATTTTCAAAATTTTCTTAAATTAAAACATTTCTCATATTATTTTCTGTCTATGTTTAAAATTGTATAAAATTTAAATCCAAAATTAATGGTTTCCAAATCTTTTTTTGTCAAATTTAGGGAAGTTTTTTTCTAAATAAAAAAGTTGCTGGTCAAGACTTTTGGACAAGTATTCCCATAGGAAAAAATGTTCACAGAAAAAAAATAATAAACATCATTGTAAAAACACTAGCTTCTTCGCTTCGTTCAGAATCTAAAAGCAATTGAATATAATAGCAACTTGTATTTTGGGCCATGCTCTTTAAAAAATAATCATGTTTCAGTTGTTATAATCTACTAATATATAAATTCTTTTATCGGCATAAATATAGGTACATTATATATATCTTATATGTCTTCATAAACAAATATTTCTCACCCGTGAGTGCTTTTTACTTGAGCCATTGTTGATTAAAACTTGACTGTTTGGGTGAATACTTCTCAACTTAAAAAATACTCTTTATTTGAGCTATTGACCATTAAAATATATAAGTAGATACAATTTTTGACAATTTTATAATTGATTACATATATCACAACCTAACCACGCCAAAAAGGACATGCTAAAACGTCCGGGTTCAAATAACTCATAATGATTGGGAAACTTTTCAAACTACAGCCTAAAATTTAGATGTTCAATTTAATGGTGTTCGGTTTTTATTTTTATTTTTAAGGATAAATCCTATTGAGAAGCTGTTATGAATTCTAATTTAATTATTATTAAAATAAAAATGTAAATTAATGTGTTAATAGAATTATTTAATGAACTTTTTTAATGTGTATACTTGTAACACAATTTTTTGCCTTTAACTATGGCATTTGGTCAAGAAATAATCAACTAAGGATACATTTTAATGGCAATATTTTTTTAATTTTACAAGACACATGAAATTTTATTTACATAAATGTAGGTATGGGATGTATATATACCGAAAAATGTCACCCCTTTCTCAAAGCACCAAGTGCCACTGAAAATTCTAAATATTATAGTAAGTAAGTTTTTTAAGTACCTGAAAAATATACATCAAGTAGTAAGTATCAACATACATTTATATGTATAATTTTATAACTAATATATATACATATATATAACTATGCATTATACAAGAATAATAAATGAACAAAATGAACAATTATTATATCAATATGTAGGTATTATAAATAACTTTTACTAAATTAAACTGAAATCAATTATATTTTTTTCAATAATTATTATTATTATTTTCAGAATAAATAAATAAAATTATGTACATGCGCACGCATACACACACACATGATAAAAAAAAAAAATTATCAAACTATTAATTTTCAATTAACAATGATACAAAAACAATAACCATACTTTAAAATCAATTCCTTAGCTTTTGAGTACATTATTTTGTTGATAGAACAAAAAGTCACGGCCGGAAAGTCAATTTTGCTGAGTGGATATCGAGGATCGTCCACAATTACTTGCATTGAAGATAACGAAAATGTTTCCCATGATGCGTATAGATGCACTAGAATTGTTAAGCTAGCTATTGCCAACAACACTAACCACAGTATTCTAAAAACGACAATGTATGGCATATTATTATTAAAAAATAATTATTACAATTAAAATTTAGTAGAGCTATATTATATATATATATATAATCAGGGGCAGTTTTAAAAGGGCGATGGTGATGAATGCCCCTCCTAGAAGTTTTTTTATTTATAACTTGTATGTTAATTATAAAAAATTATTTTATTATTATGGTTTTGAGAGGAGTGAAAGACTTAAAATTTTAATTCACCCCCTCCTGGAAGTTTTATCATAACCACCACTGTATATAATAATTATGTGGAATGTCTCCATTATGTTACATCTAGTGCGTTTCATTATGTTTCATGACTACAATTAATTTGGCAATATTCTCAAATATTAAATTTAAAACTTTTAAGTTATTGATATTAGTTTAAATTTAAGGCTCTAATAGGACATTTTTTTTTTAAATGCATTTAAGTCATTAACCATTCTTATATGTAATTGAGGCACATATAGTTGGCAGTGGAGTCATTTCAGTTATGTTTTTAATGTGCACATTTCCGTGCAGACCAAAATGTCAAGTGTACACTGTCGTTATTTCAGTTTTTAAAAATAGAGCATAGATTTGAAAAAAAATAGAGCAGAGATTGAAAAAAATAGCTTTCTTCGCTTCTTAGTCTTACATTATTTCTTACTTACGTTTTGGTCTCAATACATTTTCCAATTTCTATCTTACAATATTACATTTTATATGTGTGGTAAGACTCCAATATCCCATTTTTATTATTATAATTTTTTTTTTTTGGGGGGGGCGAGGAGGGAAATATCGACTAAAATTAATCATATTTTAATAAATTAAGTAACTACCAAACCAATAAAAACGGAAATATATGCATTAAACGAGATTTTCATTAATTTTGCAATAGCTCCGAAACTAATAGGAGTAGAAACTTTAAATTTTCACCTATTATCTACAATAGTGTAATGTAGATGAAAAAAAATTTCAAAATTCTTTTACCACTTTTAAAATAAAATAATATAGTATTTTGGTATTATCTTGTATTTTGTAACGTATTATCCAATATAAATTTTAATTCTTCATATTATAAGCTAAAAATTTAACATAACCTCACTCACATATTAAGTCTAATGAACCTGCAAAACCTTGAAAATCATAAGTCAACCTTTATTTTTATGACTATTTAAATTTAGAATTTATTTGAAGCTGGTCATTCTTACATAAAATAATAATTTAGTATTTAATCAAAACATTAAAACTTTTAAAATTAAAATACGCTCAGTACCTAAATATTTTTTCAAACGATTTCTATCATGTTTTTCTACTCTTGATATAATTTTCATTAAATTTGGCTATGTATGAATAATTTTTTACAAGCGTTTAAATTTTAAAATTAATCCTTTAATGGTGACTAATTCAAATTTTAGACGATTTTCCTTCATTTTTTTTATACTTATATATTATTATGTATTATAAAATAATATTTTTGTATTTCAAGTGTATTTAATTTTCTATTTTTTGCTATTTTTTTTTTTTTTTTTTTAACACAAAAAGCTTTGAAAATTATTTGGTCTTTGTGTATTTTGTGATTTTTGAAAATACAGACTCCGAAAAAATTAACGAAAATAAAATTCTGGCTAAATACTTGCCTGAGTATAATATATTGAATTAAATAAATTAATAACATCAATACATTAAACAACATTATGTATTGTAAACAATACAAACAAATTATAAGTATAACTGAGTATATTTTGTCAAAATCATTCAGCATAAGTTTATTCATATACCTGTCCCATGGTTTTGCTTCCTTATGAACGACGTATCGGAGACCGTGTAAGGAGCTCTTTTCACAATAATCGCTCCAAATTTTTTTTATCGACGTCATGGCAGTAAAACGTTAAAAATGTACTTATAAAATTTCGTTTAACCGTGAAGTAGTATAAAATGATTATCACGCAAATGACGATAATTTCGGAAACGAATAACATTTGAAAATGTCGGAGACTACCTATATTATATTATGCATGCAAAAAATACAAAAAAAAATACGTCACTTTAAATTGGATATGAAAATTGATTTTGTTCAAAACAGTTAATTTTTACAAAGAATGTTCTACAATAACGTATTTCATGGCGACTTGATGTATAAGCTATATAATATTGAAAACAAATATTTGTTTAAATAAGGTGGTAGACGGGAAATCGTTTCAAAGCGTATCAATATCATTAATAATTAACGAAACGTCCGATGGATATGATCTGCTTGCCAAGGTGACACGTGTGTGAGGTAGATTATGTACACAGATAAAAGATATCGCAAATAGTGTAGGCCGTAGGGTAGAGTTAACAAAAATATTTCATGCAGCGCCGACTTTCATAATTTAAATTATATTCATAAAACGCTAGTCACATGTAAGGCAGATTTGTAATTTTACGTTCTGAAGCTAGAAGTTTTACAATCATGTTTATTTAAAATAAATGGGTGTGCTGTAAACACCTTTTTTACTCAATAAAGTTGGAAAAATTACCTTTTTAAAATACTAGTTCAACAAACATAGTCGTAATTAAAGGGGGGCTTGAGGGGGCTAAGTCCCCTCAAAACAACTCAACCCCCTCCCAGAATTTTTGAGAATTACATAAGGTTCATTCCTTTTAGGTGGGCTAAATCACTCAAATAAACATACAAGCTCCCTTCTCCAAAAATATTTTCCAAGTTGCACTAATGCCAACAAAATTCTTTATCGGAAACATAAATTAAACATACTAGTTCAAACACGTTTTCAATTAGAAAAAGTATTCTAGAAGAAAAAAGTACAATAATTATGAAAGAAAAACAATAATTGTATAGATTACACAAATAACAGAAAAATATTTATTTTTTTTAATTCTGAGTGGAGTGAAGAATATATTAATATTACAAATTTGTGCGTTGTTATTTTTTGTCGGATGAGTGAAGACATTTTTTCGGATAGAAATACTGGTCCAAAAGTTTTAATCAGTAACTTTTTAGATCAAAAATTGCATCTTGTTGCAACTTTTAGTAGGTAATTTTACTATTTCCTCAATAGATTTCCAAGCGTATGGAAAAACTACCGAATAATTTACTAAAAACTTTAAAATATGCAATAACCTGAATTTTCATAATTTGATTTTAGCTTTTAAACATAAATTAAAAAATAATAGAGCTAGAAATTTAAAACATTCGCCAACTATTTAAAATGGTCACACACATAATTCACAAAAATTTTGAAAAAATTCTCATTTTTTGATGGTTTTTTATTACATAAGATATTAAGACCTAAAAATATAATACAAGCATACTAATATTATATATTACTAACGGTACTGAAAAAATTTCGAAAATCGTTAAAAGTAGCCGCGTACTACATAAGGTCCTGAGTTTTATCTGGGGGGGGGAGGTTAAAATTTCCGAAAAGTTTTCCAAAGAATACTGGAAAATTCGAATTTTTCCTGAAAATTAGAAAATTTTGGTTCAAATCAAAATAGTTTTTAAAGGAAAAATTAGAAAAAAGTTTTTCAAGGAAATAAAAAAAATATATTGTATAGAAACTATACAAAAATAAAATCACGTGATACACCCTTAATGCTAGAATGAATATAATGAGATTTAAACTTTTATATTTTAATCAAGTATTTAGCATTTATTAACTAAATTACTTGAAATATATCTTAACTATCTGCAATTGCACACCATTTAGAATACACAACAGAATAAATTTTTTATATTTGAACTCATAATATCTGCAAAAAATTTAATTTAAAATACAGCTTTGTTGCATTAAAAATATTATTATTTTTTTAATTATTTCATGTGAGACGATAAGATAGGTACTTGATTTTAATATAAAAATAAAAATAATTGGGTAGTTTATAAATATAAATTATAATAAACTGTTTTTATAGTGAAACATTAACAGTTAAAATATTTTTTACATATTATGCTGATTGCTGATATTATATCTCTTTTTACAAATATTACACCAATTTTTTTATTTTTTTTTTGTCAACGTTATTGCAGCCAACTAAATATACTGGTACTCGTCAAAAATTATACACCTATCTTAACTGTCGAAAAACCGTATAAATGTATAATACATGTGTAGCATAAATGATTACCTACTATACGCAAGACGTACATTTTGTAGTTGAATAACGTTTGAAAATGTCAAAGTCTTCAAGTCTATATTATAATATTTTGTATTTAAATGTCATGAAAAAACATATGCCGCCCATAAAGCGGTTACGAATATTGATTTCAATAAAATAAACTAATGTTATGCAAAATTGTGTCTTGTGGTGTTATGGTATATTTTTTTTATCTTAACACCTGTCACTATACACAATATCTATGTTTGATTGACGACGTATATTTGTTCGATTAAGTCGGTAGGTGTGAATAACAAAATAAATTCATTTTTGTGTGACCTTTTATATTATACTTATATACATGCATTGAGTGTCGTATCGATTCGCCGATAACAAAGTAACAAGTAGTATTAGTATATAACCAATTCAACCACTAAGAATTTGTATATTCTATATTTTTATTACATTCGCGTTTTTTTTTACATAATATAATTAATTAATTTAATAAACAATTAGCATATTCAATACTAAAGTACAAATATACAATAAATATATACTTGTACCTAAATAAGCTACAACGGCATGTTACATGTCATTACTAAAAAATAACATTATTATATTATAAAAGTAAAATTTGACAATTTAACAAATGCAATAACTTTTGTTTCATTAATAATTATTAATTTTGAAAACAAAATATATATATATATATATATTACTTCAGCAATAGCGTATAATTTTTTTTTAGGACTCAATTTATCTAATTTGAAATTTTACACTATATCTGATTTTTAGAAAATTATTGGCGTTTAAATCGGTTACAAACGGTTGTACGACACCTGGCGCGCGACAATTGGGTGCAGTAGGTATATAATATGGGTGCAAAAAAAAATATTTTTAATTCAAATTATAATAATAATATTATGCAATTTATTCTTAAAAATAATTAGCTCGAACTCATTAATAGGTACTATACTATTTAATTATATCATAATAAACACAAATTTTAATAATTGAATTTACTATTGTTAAAATATTTTAAAAATGTATACAAATATGTGAGTTTATATATCTATAATCTATATTATAATAAAAAAATTAATTTTGTATATTTAATAAAAAATATAATAAAATCTTAAAACTGTTATATTTATATATTTATTTTATTGTTATGATAAATTGTGAGTAATGCCTTTCAAAAAATCATTTATGAATTATTAGTTGGTACAATGGTACCTATACGTTTTAATATAAACTCTAAAAATGTGTATTATTAATTAAAGACAACTAATCATAAAAAATTATTCGCTCCCAATTGTCTTTGCGCCTAAAAGTCAAGCACCCAAGTGTCTGAACTCTGCATACCCACGCATTGAACTTAAATGTTGAACTATAAATAATTTTGTTACATACCGAAATTATTAATGAAAAATTAAAATTGATTTTTCATATATTTTCCTACGCCTAATGAATATTCCATAAATAATTTCAAATTACAATAAAATATAAACGTCGTAATAAAATTAATTAAAGTGGCTCCATTCATCGTAAATCAACATTAATTCTGAACAATTTAATTTGTACTAATGTTAATTAATTGTCACCTCTTATCAGTCATAATTGAAAAAAGTGCGAAAAATTATTTATTGCCGGGTAAGGTTGAACCCAGTGTCGTCGTATCCGAGAAATAAGGCTTAGTCACTGGACTTTAAATACAGCGACGAGAGCCATGGAGAAATAGTAGGTATGTGATATAATAACCAAAATTATTGAATTTTCAAAATCAGATAATTAGAAAACTTTTGATGCGCGCGGATTTCAGTTCACACCATCATACTCAGCATCGAAAATACATAAAATGGTGATAAAGTATTATTAGCCTTCTTCAGTGTTCGTAAACTAGAAGTATTCCACCACAATATTTGCAATGAAATTCTTTATCTACAAACTATCAAATTTCAAAAATATCGGATGAACGATTTTCCTTTATGTTAAAGTGTGTATAATTTTAGAAAAAATTAACAAATTTCGACATAATTCTAAATTCAAACGATTAGAAAGAAAAAAGATGAGTTACGATTTTTGAGATTTCTTTCAGATCAATTAGACATATATGTGAGTGAGTTTTACTAAATTTTCAAGTCTTAATATCAAGAAATAAAAATTTTATTACATAAAAATTCACAAAAAAAGAGAAATTTCCAATATTTTCAAAATGCTATACTTAACTCAAAATCCATCAAATGTTTTTAAAATTTTTATGAAGTGTTCTTGGAATGATTTTTAGTAGTTGGTAAAAGTTTCAAGTTTCTAGCTATATATATATTTTAGATTTTGAACGAAGTGAAGAAGCTAGTGTTTTTACAATGATGTTTATTTTTTATTTTTTTATTTATTTTTTTTTCTGTGTACAACTTTTCGTATAGAATTACTTGTCCAAAAGTTTCGATCAATAACTTTTTGAAACCCGATTCGCCTCTAGATTGTACTTTAAAGAGGTCATTTTTTGAATTTCTCAATTCTTCAATGTTTTTTTTTGAAAAAACTACCCAAAAT
>JAIPRM010010320.1:0-13880 GCA_025469315.1 Stegophylla sp. TES_Ste_2020
GGGTTTTGAAAAGTTATTGATCGAAACTTTTGGACAAGTATTTCTATACGAAAAGTTGTACACAGAAAAAAAAAAAACATCATTGTAAAAACACTAGCTTCTTCACTTCGTTCAGTATCTAAAATATTTATATATTTATATAGGTATAACACGTATGTACCAACATTATCGCGTAAAAATGCATATGGAAATAATGTTTTTTTTTTTCTGATTGCACAGGTGTTTTTCATTCATCAGTTTTCCCATAAGACACGTGAAGAAAATGAGAAATTAATTAATCAACAATTTTTTATCACACATAAAACATTCGACCTAAGCTAACCTAACATAAACGCAACTCCAAGATTGTGATAAAAATACTGTGTATCAGAAAAACTATGACGTTTTACTGCGCAACAAGACCACCGCGGACGAGGCGAGAGTGTAAAAAAGCCGGGCCACCGTGGAGCAATAAAATAAAAAATAATAAAAGCAAAATAAAAAATGAACGCGGCCTGACAACGATATTATAAAATCAACGAGGGGGTTGGAAAATGGAAAATTATTAGCGGTCTCGCGGGCTGAAGGTTTCTTTTATACATTCTCGGCGGCCAGAGGTAATATTTCATCGCGTTCCCCCCCCCCCCGCGCGCGAACAAAACACGCGATTAATGTGTCGGAAGTTATTTATACATATTTGTCACCGCGACCACTAATTGAAAACCGATCGTCGTCCCCGACGAGATAAAACTGCAGGAGAGTGTATTACTATTAATATTGTCTGTAAATTATCAATTGTTTTTTTTTCCCACCCCCCCCCCCGTTTCTCAGAATGTCAAAATGATTTAAAATTAACGGAAAAAAAAAAATCGTTTATTCATCAATTATTCACCGACTCGTTGTTAATAATTAAAACGTCGATGGGTTTTTTTTTTATTTGCCCCAATCGAGTAAAACTTTTTCAATTCGATAAAATATAACCCTGCAGTCCGACAGTAGTAACAATTGTTGCGTACAACTTGTTTATACCTGCAGTTTCCGATGTCAATATTTCAATAAACACGAAACGTTTCCATAAAAACATCCATCAAGTTTAATAAACGTGTACATATTATAATAATACAGTGAAAACATTCTTGTATGTAAACGAATTCATATTTGTTACTATGACTCAGATTTTTATGTATTTAAGAAACCAAAATATGTAAATAGTTGTTACCGTGTATATAGTGATCACGTTAGTTGTACGAGTATAGTGACCACTATAAGCGGTGACTCCTCAAAAAACTGTCATGAATAATGTGAAGCAATGTGTTTTGTAATTTTTTTTTAATTTTTTTGCACTGTACATCAATAAATATTAAATAGATTGAGTAACATTTTTAATTATTTATATATATATATATATATATATATATATGTATACAGGGTGTATTGAAATTAAAATTTGAACAAGTAGTTCTTGAATTATTGATATTTAAATATTAAAGAAAATTGTCACTTGGGCACATATTTAGTTACGTAGTCTACTCAATTAACCTTTAATCAGAAATAATTAGTCAAAATGTTCATAGATATGTCGTGTGTATGAGATTAAATTTTACATTTACAATATATTAATTAGTCAGGTCGTCTTATTTCATTTACTTATCAAGAATAAATTAAAACTATTGTGCCCAAGTGATAATATTTCTTATTACTTAAATTTGAATAATTCAAAAACTACTCGTTCAAATTTTAATTTCAATACATCGAAATTCACAGAAAAATAACCCGAATATAATTCCGCAATTAAAATAGGGAGTAGCCATTTGAAAAAAGAAAGTTTGTATCTCCACAGGACAACCTTAAGGTGACATGAAAAAAATGAGTTATGGAAAATATATGTTTTATAGTAACTTAAACATTCCGAAAAAAAAATCCCAAATTTTGCATTTTTACGGCCAAAAATGAGGATGAGCACGCTTAAAAAATCACCCTGTATATATACTAAGTGTCAGAGTTTAAAAATCAATAATTTGATCAAAAACACTGAATAAAAGCATACATAAATATAGATTATTTGGAGTAAAACGGAAATGAAGGAAAATGAAGTCTGATTTTTGGAGGAAAATAGATACGCAAAAAAGACTGTTTTGTATAAAACAGGACGAACCACCGTCACCCTAGAGTACTTTGTGCAAAGTACAGAGAGAAAAAAAAAAATCAAAAACGAGTTTCCTTTATAATTATTATTATGTTTCTCTCGCATAAAAGCTGTACACACTCGCATTGAGACACGACTACGATAATAATTAATATTAACAACGCGTAACCGTAGAGTAGTGGCAGAGGAACGTATAATATTACTCACCTGTGATTGCGAATTATAATTTTCTTTAAATTCGACTTACAAAATATGGGAATATGAAATCGGTCGAAAGCACAACAATTTTTATTGAAATCTAAATTCGACCGATTTCGTAATGAAAAAACGTGAGTCGAGTTTGAAAAAAAAAAATAGCAAAAGTTTACCTCCACCGAACATGTCGCTCAAGCTCGCTGCAACCTGTTTGTGTACGATTGTTTTTTTTTTTCTATTTATAAAGTGTACGAAGAAAACACATGGACAACAGTATGTGTGTAATTTAAAGGTGGTTTGAATGAAAAATAATCATTTTAAAACAGTGAAAATAATTTGAAGGGACTGGAACCTTTACGGTTTTAACTGTTTCGGTTCTTTGAATTAAAAAATGTCGCTTCCAGTCAATAACACGTTTTAACGGGTATCAAATTATTTCTTAACTTGAGAAAAAAACGATGTGATATTCAATGTAATGTGAATTATTAAAATTTCCCATTAAATTTTAATTTGTTTTATCTTATTGCAATAGTACTAAATCAATTTTATGAAATAACAGTATAGGTAAGTAACGATTTCGTTCTCGAATACAAATGTTTACTCACAAACCATTAAAAGTAATACACCTACATTATTTTTGATTTTATCTTTCAGACCAACTCCAAAAATTGAATTGCATGTTAAAATAATAATAGGAAAATGAAATAAAGCTCATTTTTCAATTTAATTTTAAAATTAAAATTGAATATTAAGTAAAATATGGATTAAACATAAATTATTGTTCTATTAATAGACGATTTTCTCTTTAAATGTGTGATAAATAATATCATATATTACTGTAATATGAACCGAAATATTAACCATTTAGAATGGAAAGAAATCTTTTTCAAATTATTTTCCGGTTATAATCAATAAAATTATAATATTAGGTACTTTAGAAAATCGTAAACTTGGTTTTTTAACTTATAATTTTTCTTGGAGGTGTGTTAACAGAGAAATGTATCGTACTAGAGATGGTTTTACGAGAGACATTTGTTTTTTTTTTTCAGGGTCATTTCGACGTGGGACCACGTCCCTCCACCATCCGTTCTCTACGGCCACGATAATCACACGAGAAGTCATTACATCATCACATGTCCAGTGTTGAGCATAAGATAAATTTTTCTAGATGATATTATATAATCGATATTATTTTATTTCATTTATATGGATCGAAAAATCTAGATATAAATCTAGATATCTATATCTAGATAAATTAATTCTGGATAAAATTTTTTAATGTAAATAACAAAGAATAAAAGTCGAGTGCTATCGCATATAACTAATTATTATGTTAAATTGACAACTTGATTGGTATTTAAATAGTTTGTCTATTTAAATAAATTCAAGTAATTTTGAAATATCGTCGAAATGTTGAGTTCTCAACACCATTATTTCCCATATTAACAGTTAAATATTGAAAATCAATTTTATGAAAATTTTGTCCGCTGTGAATTTTTCGAAGATTTTTACATTCGCTTTGAAAAACATCGAAGATTCTAAAAAAATGACTTCATTAAAAATGATAAACAGAATAAATTTCTGATTTATCGAGTAGCAAACTTTTAGGCTATTATTACCACCCGAAAAAGTTATATCAAATGTAAGAAAATAAAACAAAACAAAAAAATAAAAACACCACTTCGTTTTAAAACCGATTATAATATATTTTATTTGTTTCACTTGCAGTCTAAACGACTTAAGCCCCCCCCCTTCAGTGTTATATATTATCTAGGATAATTCTATCATCTTAGATAAAAATAATTTTGAACGTCTTGTATCTTATCTATTTAAATAAAATGGTTATCTGAGATAAATTATCAAGATAGTTTTTTAAAATTTCTTTTAATATGTATTGCATATATTTTATTTGTTTCTATTGCCGAGTTTTATTTGTAAATACGATTTACGATTGTGAAAATGAGAAATTACAGTTATTATTATGTAGCTTAGATAGATTTCAAAAAAAATGAATAAAATAAATGTGTAAAGTTTAAAAAATTATAGTTGGGTACTAAGCAAGAAATAAAATAATAACAATTTGCAATCAAATTAATTAAAATTCAACATTTTATGTTATTTTATTTATAATAAAAACTAAAATGACCATTTTATAAATTTAAGTTTTAAAATACGAAAACTTTTTGAATCGTCCGATTTTTATGAGGACAAACGTAGTTATTTATTTATTTATTTATCTTGTATCTAAGTATTATCTATTGTCTTACACGGATGAATTTTCAGCGAATCAAATCTGTTATCTCATCAAGATATAATGTTTGGGTTATCTTTGTACATCACTGCCGCCCCCCTCCCTTTACAACACATCATTACAACTGATCTAGAAAAAATTAGTGTTCGATTTATTTCTCGTTTTGTCCGTTAACATTATAATTTTTCTCCGTCATCTATTATGCTCAACACTGACTTCACACACACACACACACACACACACACGTTTTACTCACCCGAAACATTGCGGCGGAGGCCGGGTAGAACATTTTCGGCGTGAGATCCAATAATTTTTTTTTTATAACTATTATTTTATTTTACTAATTTTTTTATTATTATTATCCCGTTTACCGCCGACTGTGTTCAACGACTACGGCGGTCGACGATCGTGGTGGTCGCACTCGCGGTGTGAAACGACACGATTTTTTCGAATCGACGGCACCAGCGACGGCGGCGGCGGCCAGACGCATTGTCGGCGATCGCGAAACGGTCGGGACGAAATGTGTCGCGTACCGGACGGTTCGGCGGGTACGGCATAACTGGTCTGCTGCACTTTCGCCGCCGTCACGCCGCCGCGGTCGTCGCGATCGCCGCCGCGAGCGTCATATCGCGCACGAGGCTCTCTACACTACTGCACGGTCTGGGGGGGAGGGGGGGGCACTGGTGCGCAGGATTTCGGAACGAGGCACAGGTCAGGGTTCGAAAGATTTCATCGAACCGATTTTTTTTTTTTAATTTTTTTGTAATTTTTCGTTTTGATGAAAAATAAAAATTAACATTTACAATAATTATTACAGTAGGAAAAACAGTAGTAAACACCTTTGAGTGGAAAATTTGTGGAAAATGTTATAGAAATATTTCTTACATTGTATAATATATTAAACAAGTTACATAAAAATAGTAAAATAATAATAATAATAATTCAAAAATATATTAATTTCATTCTATGTATTTTAATATAATGACTAATTAGTAATAATTAAGCGTATATTATATTCACAAATTTGCTATTCGAAATGAAATTTACAAAATAATTATGTACACTTTCATAAATTTTAAATTATTAACATAATACCTATTATGATTTATCATATTATTATATTAATTAATATTGTTCTAAAAAAAAAAAAATTGGGCCGCACTAATGAACGGTAAATCAGTCAAAATCAAAATAAAGGATATTAGAGAAGTAAAAAAAAAAAAAGAATTTATTCAGGGTTAGTTTATACAATAACTGTCTACGTCTGGTGTAAATTTGAGTTTATAAAACTAAAAATTTCTGCCAAAGCTTTAGATGTATTTATCGACATTGAGTACGATGGTGCAAACTAAAATCTGAGCCAATAATAGTTTTTAAATATTTCGATTTTGAAAATTCAGTATTTGTTGTTATTATTTTAAATCAGAGATCAGAATCGAAACTGAAAAGAACTTAAAAACTTAACAAAATATATCATTATTTTTTTTAATCCAAACTTTTTGAAAATTGAAATATAGATAGACAATAATATAAGAAATACTTTGGCTTAAGAAAATTTTGAAAATGTGAAAAAAAATGTTATTTTTTTCATCAATATCGTTTTTTACTTTTCTCGATTAAAAGTAAAATATGAAACTAGCCTTGTAAAAAATATTATTTTTTTTTTTCGTTATCATAACAAACTTTATAACTTTTATGTAAAATTGTCAATGAAAAAACTGAAGGTTCGCTGAAAATCTTTATATTGAAGAAATAATTTACCATTTCTTTAAAACTCAATACATTCTCAAGAATATTCCACTCGAGGAGCAAAGAATACCCAAGGTGCGAAGTAGACACGTTCTTCTTTTCCATCTTAATTTGTCTAACCAATCGCGAACGTTTATCCGAAAGTTTAGCCATCATTCTTGAGCGGTTTGTTCGCACCGGCGACAATCGCGATTATGATGACGTGTCGCGATTGTCGAGTTAATAATCCAAACAAATCGTCGGAACAAGATGAAAATAGCCGACGGAGACTATTTCGGGCTTATCCGTCGTCACTCGTGTTGTTGTTTTACATCTGATCGGCCGAATACAGTAGTTACAATAACAATAATAATATGAGATAACTTTGGTGGAGGGATTGAGGCTCTACATTTATAACATTTGCATAATATTTCTTCGTAACCTTGTCAGAATTTTTCAAGGCGATTTTTTTATCATTTTAAATTGATAATCGCAAGTATCGTGTCTGCGTAATATTATTTTAGACAAAATGTTCATGTGTTTATAACGAAATCCGTCTAGACATTCTACATTTTTCTATATAAATCTATTTTTAGTATATTCTTAAGACAACAAAATCGCTACTATCTCTAAAGAAATCGTATTTCGTTGTTTTTTTTTTTGTTCAATATACTCTATTATAAATTAAAATAATGTTGATTTTTAAAATTTAAAATGATATAGTATCCGTAGGGGTTGGAAAAGGGAAATAAACCAAAATCTGCTTCGGATCAGTGATACCATAATGGGAAAATAAGTCTTTATGAGAATTATATTAATTAACTATTATATTATATTAACTAAGTACACATTACTGATTTTTTTGTTTTTGATTATGATGCTGTAATCACCACAATTCACCCAACTACCCCAAATTTCACGTTTGCAAACTAAAAACGATATAATACAATAACTGTATAGTAAAACGTGTTATATAAATATATTTAGTTTTTCATATGCATTTACATGGTACTGAGGACAGAATAAACAGAAGGGAAGCTTATTCACTCACAATAAAAATAAAAAAAAATGTCCAAAATTTGATAAAATTGGCAGTGTCGACAGAAAAGAAAAAAAATATTCTCCTCTTTTTTTAAGAACACTGTAGTTAGTTGCTACATCGTTCATTTCAAATTATCAAAAAATTATCATAAAATATAAACATTAAGACCTGGTATAATCAACAAAACTGATATTTTTATCAAATTAATAGTTTAGCTTGAATAACAAAATTACAAAAAAAAAAAAAAATTAATTAAAATAGGAATTCTCTTTAACTGACAGCACTGTTAATTTCATCTAAAAATTATACACGATTTTTTCAACGTTCATAAAAGTTAATGTTAATTTTACAAAGTTTCTCTTCTGTTTATTCTGAGGTCATATAAAAATAGCTAATAATTTTTGCTATAAAGAAATATAATGAATGAATGAGAATGAACATGAATTGGTACTCATTTTGAACGTAATCAAACGTTTATAGAAACGTTGATTTATCATTAAATAAACAAAAGTTACAATAAAGTTTGACTCTAAAGGAGGGGATCGAAAAAATGCGTGAAAAGTGTGTGTAAATGTGCTCGAGCGCCAAATGAATAAATAGTATTGAAAAAAAAAAAACCAAAGAAAAAAAAACATAATATTATTATTGTACGTGACATACAATGGAACGCAAAACGAAATGAAATGTTTATACTAATGAAAGACAATATTTCAATAACAAATAATTTAATTGGTTGTTGTGTCAAACTTTTTGCAAACAATGTCGCGGCTATAATAAAAAACTAATAAACGACCGATTTCGAAACTTCATTTTACTTATAAACCAAGTATAATTTCGAAATTCCAAAAACACAATATTAATAGATGCTGCATAAACATGCACATACAAATAGAGGATGATGGCTGTGTTGCATCTAAATATTTTCTTGGACCAGTAGATATTTAAATCAAAGACTTTACAATATGTTATAGTTACTTTGTCATATGCAAAATTAAAATAACATTAAAATCCAAATTTTTCTAACACGTTGTAATAAAATATTACAGAAAGTCAGATTTTAATTATACTAAGTTTTGAAAACGTAAGGCAATGCTTAAACGCCTTAAACTGTACACATACCTAGTAGATATTCGAAAAATGTAATGATAAGTAATTGATACAGTATTTAAAAGTATTAAAAAACCACATTTATTGGATAGCTGTCGGATTTAAACGTAAGTATTATTATAATGTGCAGGGCCATCCTTAATTTTTTTGAGGCTCAGGATCAATATAACTATGAAAATAACAAAATAAATCTCGAACGACAAAAGGGAGGATGTACGACCTCTCTCTCTCTCCCTCCTTTAAATCTGGAACTGGCTACCGAAACAAGTGTTTTGATTTCCATTTGGTGAATACGGAGCACACATGTTCGTTGTTTTAACATTTGTTAACTTTCGACGTGGAATTCGTCGAAAATCCGTACTGTCAAAGGACGTATGTTGTACACGAGACGAACGGTCTGATCGAAAAACAAGCATGTAATCACAGGTTGCGTTTTACATTAAAAATGTTAATAATGATATTATTATGCTTGGACGCGGTCCAAAACGACGCGGCACACGTGTAATTTAAACACTATGTAATTTAAAAAAAAAAATAAATAAAATAACATTTGAAAAAAATTGGTTAAAAATATGTTTCAGCACGTTAAAATATAATATTTGAAAAAAACTTTTTTTTTTTGGAACCTCGCTCGTGGTTAAGTAGCGCAGTCACTGTCGTTATTTCAGTTTTTTTTTTTTTTTTTTTTTTTTCATTGGACTTCCATTTAAGTTGGCTATTTTGGAATTTCGTTCGGCTATTTAAAAAGTATATACATAATGTATTAGATCTTGCTTTCAATTTCTTCTGTAGACCACTGACCACGTCGACGTGTGTAATAATATAAAAGAAATTGAAAAACTAAAAGTCAGCGACCGGTGTGAATAATTTATAACTATGCCTACAAAAACCAACAATCATAGTAATGCATAATGAGCTCAGGTATAAGGCGAATGTATAGAAAAAAGCTCAATATGCATTTTTGAATTGTCATTTATATTTTACATACCTAATCATTCGTCCGGCAAATAAGGTCGCAATACATAATATTACGTAACCCCGAAAATAAAGAAATTATTATAATATGAAGTCAGAACAAAATTATCGAAAAAGTAGGACAGTTCATATACGAATAGACACAGTACTGTATAATAGACAAATGTGATATAGAATAAAAACAAATTTAATAGGTACCTTTAAAAAAAAAAAAAAAGAAAAAACGAAAAAATTTCAAAACATCAATTGATGCAAAAATGTAAGTTTGACAGCAATTTAAAGTTGGTTTATAAAAATCAAATTTTAACCGTACACACAAACGCGCATCGCACACGCGGAATTTTATAAAAAAAATAACCGAAAATAAACTAAAAAAGGAAAATATGACTCAAAAAGGCAAAAAATTGACCCAAAAACTAAAAAAAAAAAAAAATACGTCGACAAATGCAAAATAAAACTTTTATTGGTAAATTTGTTGTCACACGGTTCAAACTTTGTGTTTGGAAAGCTACGTTTGACAATCAGCTAAAAAAATTCACAGCCGTAACTATAAGTAACTGAAGCACCACTCAGAATCGTTTTATTGAAAAGAAACGATTTATACTTTCTTTAAAATTTAAACCCGCCTACCAAGAATACTCCACCCGAGATGCAAAGAATACCGATAGAGTGAAACATGTACAGGTTTTTTTTTTTTTTTAACTGTTTTCAATCATTATATTATATTTTAAAGTTTTTGACATTTTATTTTAGTATTCCATTTTGTTTTCAATAATAATAATAATAATACTTCGCGTGTGTCTTACGAAAGGATCGCATAGAGTTCTCATTCTCCTATATTTACAGAGTCATAATTCCAAAATCATTGGTGGGTCGTTCGCAGTGGGCGAAGCAAAGCATTTATAAACCGAACGGTCGAATAGTGTGTAAATACAAACAAAATGATGAGACGCGGTCGCGATCTGTTTGGCTTCGAGTCGACTCGGAGGCTTAATTTAAAACTAATAACGTCCGTCTATAATTAAATATGTTCGTGGTTCATAATATTACATACAGAGTGCACGCCCTCGCCAACCGCCACCACTGTCAAGTAGTGTGTTTTTGTATGTTCCGAGTCCATTTTTCAAAAAAAAAAAAAACAAAAATTACAGGGAAATCACGAAAATTTGGCCAGCGATTTCCACCTATTTTTATTACACTGATGATTTTTCGATCAAAAAAACGTCCGTAAAAATAAATGTACGTTCCGAGTCCCATTTTTTACAGGGAAATTATTCCGTATTTTGATCGAAAAATCAGTGTAATAAAAATAGATGGAAATCGGCGGCCAAATTTTCGTGATTTCCCTGTAATTTTTTTGAAAAATGGATTCAAAAACATACAAAAACATACTACTACTAACTGTCTACCGGTGGCAGAGCGTGGCGTGGACATAAGCAGTGTGTAAACGGGGCGTACCCCGAAATAAATTGTTTACATAAGTGCCGCTAATTTATAGCTAAATTATAATTTATATAAATCATTTCTTCAATCAGACAATTCTGAGTGGTCTTTCAGTTCATATAAGGCAATTTTAACCAAAAAAAAAAAAAAAAAATTACAAAATTTGTTAATATAATAATAATAAAAAAAATATTTCGTACAAAATAATTCTTTTAACGGTATGAATAAACTTTATAATTTTTGAGTAAAACCTGTCTTATGTAAATTGAAGCTCCACACAGAGTCGTTTTATTGGAAGGAATGATTTATCGTCTCTGTAAAATTTTACACACCCTCCAAATCCCACCCAAAGAGCATCGCTTCGATATATTATTATGTCAACAGTCTATGTATTTCAAAAATATATCGTATATCACGAAGAGTATATTAAAGATAACTATTTTTATTTTATGAAGTTTAAATAATAACCACCTATTACCTATTTATGTACATAATCAAAAATTATTTTATATTTAATAACTATACCATAAGAATTATAATTTAAAAACCAAAAACATATAAAAAAAATATACAAAATCTAATTATTGCAATATAATATATTAAGTATAGTTGTATAGATGATTACTATACAATGTGTAATATTCTATATAATTTATATTTGAATCCAAATACTCCTAGGATAACCTACAAATAGAATAATTAAATTAAGATCACCATCCATATTTATGTTGAATATTGATAATAAGCTAATGGATTGTCGATTTTTGGGATATAAGTTTAACAATATAATGTACAACAGAACAAACAACAAGTCGAAAATATGTTTTTTCTCCATAAAATTGACTACTACTTTAAAACTTGACCAGATTTATTTTTTGTTAAATAAAATAGATTTTAATCAATAATTACACATACATTTAATTATGTAGATAAGTGTTCTTAGGTGATTCTTAGCTAAATGAAAATCAATTTATCTAGATAGATTTAAAGATTAATAAATATTTGTTTAGATAATTTATCTACATGAGACGAAGACAAGTCACAACGGGTGTGTGCGAATGGATTCGATACGGCTGCAATATGTCATTCGTACACTTAGGTCCGAACGTTTGGTATATAGGTAATATTATAACGATATTATTAGTGTCGAAGAAGAGAAAATAAAAGTTTCTCGTAACTACCACTGGAATCAAAAAACAACAACAAAAAAAAAAATAACAATAATAAACCCTAACGGTATACGGGCGGGCGCCTGCACGCGTGCCAATTCATAAAAAAAAAAAACCTTATAGCGCGAGCGCGTTTATTTATATAATATTATATAACGTGTGAGCGAGTGTTTGCAGTGTACAAGCATTGATATTTTTATGAGGACGTAATGTTTATTATTTGTATATAAAAATAAAACGTACAAATTGTCTACGCGACGGATTTGAGATTTGACGCGCAGCGCGTCGATCGTTTCGTTTTCGTTTCCCATCTCTTTGTCGTCGCGTCATTATACAATTTGTTCGAGATAATATTATTATGACGTCTTATTGTCGTTCCGTTTGAACAGAATATAAAAATATAATAAATGCCGGAAAAAAAAAAAAAAAAAAAAAAACGAGAAAAAGGTGTGCACGTTCGCGTTTACACGAACTCGTAACTCGTATATTACATACACAGTCGGAAATACTTTATATTTATATTAACAAAAAAACGTAGAGCGTTTCCGAAAACACGTACTACGCGCGGGTGTAGGTGCACACACAGTTACTTCCGTTCGATTAAAAAGGTATAATATATTATTATTATTATTATTATATACACACAAGTTTATGTAAATTATGTATGTACAAGAATGTACACTCCACTCGTGTATAATATTATGTGCGTCCGATATAAATATTCATACTATTATAACAGAACGGAGTATTTCTAAGAAAAAGACAATACTTGCCTTACACGCGCTGCGCTAAAATTTTTCATAATATTATACGTTTTATTATACGGTACGTATGTGCCAGAAGTCTCGTACCACTCTTAATATCTCGGCGGCGTATCAATATTTTTGATTCTGAACGAAGTGAAGAAGCTAGTGTTTTTACAATGATGGTTATTTTATTTTATTTTTTTTTCTTCCTCTGTGAACACTTTTTCGTATAGAACTACTGGTCCAAAAGTTTCGATCAGTAACTTTATAGATTCAAAATCGAACCCAGATGGTACTTTTCAAAAGGTCATTTTTCAAATTTCTCAATATTTTTTTTAATAATGCGAAAAAACTGAAAAACTTTTTTCGATAAACGGCAAAATATGCAATTACCACAATTTTCGTAAAATTGAAAATTACTTTTTGACATAACTTCTAAAATAATGCAACAAAAGACTTGAAATTTTCACCAACCACTAAAAATAGACACGAGAACATTTCATAAAAATTTCAAAAAGATTTGATCAATTTTGAGTTAAGTGCAGCATTTTGAAAATATCGGAAATATCTAATATTTTGTTAGTTTTTATGTAAAAAAATTTTTGATTTTTGGTATTAAGACTTGAAAATTTAATATTATCTCACTGACATATATGTCTACTTGACCTGAAAAAATCTCAAAAATCGTTAGTCAATTTTTTTTTTTTTACCGTTTTAAGTTAGAATTTCGACTGAATTTGTTAGTTATACCTAAAATCACGCACTTTAACGTACATATAAGAAAATTGGCCAAACCGATTGTTTTGAAATTTGGTGTCTAGATAGAAAATTTCATTGCGAATATTTTGGTGTAATAAAATTTCTTACGAACAAAGAATTAAACATTTTACAAGGGTAAGACTGAAAAAAACTCGGAAGAAAGTACAGACACTAAAAGGTATTTGTTATTCGCTTATCTTATCGTACGTATTTTTCAACACAAAATTTAATACAAGTCGGTAATTACGGTGTGGCCTTTGGACTGCCGCCCAAATACATTTCTCAGAGCCACAACGCCTTATCAGTTGTCACATATTACACGGACTGCCGCCATGTATAT
>JAIPRM010010322.1:0-13879 GCA_025469315.1 Stegophylla sp. TES_Ste_2020
TAATAATTGGGAAGGAAAATTGTGAATTAATATGTAATAATTGATAATTATACATGCATACATTATTTTATGTCGTACATACATTATTATACAATATACATAGTTATATACACATATCATTTTGTGCACAATCATGTTGTTGTTTGCTATTTATATATATAAATTATTATATATACTCGTATATATAAAAAGGTAAAAAGTGCGCATTGGTGTTGTGTTTTTTTCAGGTAAAAAGGTAGAGAGTGCGCATTCGTGTTACGCCCCTTTTTTCATGTTACAGCACAATATAGGTACTATACAGTTTTTATCAATGTAAACAATTTTTTCAAAATGAATGTAAAGTGTATACAATACTACATGACCCAAGATAAAACAATAACAAACACGCATATAACCAGAAAATTTCATGCAATGTTGTTCATAACCGAATAGTGCCAATATTCATTAATTTAAACAGTGATTGGAAAGTGCTTTTAAAAAGTAAATTAGTTTATGTTCACATTCATCTTGGTAAAAAAAACTAAATTCTTTCTCGTTCTTGGCTTGAAGAAAGGAACTAGTTCTTTTCTTTGTTCCTAAGTAAGAATTTTTGTTCCTCAATGACTTTAAAATTTGTATTTATAATAATAATTAGTTTAATTAGATATGTACTGTTGTTCTGTTTTAAATTTTAAATTTCTTTATTTCAAATAAATTAAAATATATTATTTAATTTAAACAGATTTTATTTTTATTATTTTACAAGAAAAGAATCATGAAAAATTATTTTTTAACGTAAATAATGTTTTTTAAATGTAAACACATTTTTTAATGAAAAATCAGATAAATTCGTCTTATTAAGTACATGATTTTTTATTCAATTCAAACATCAGTTATAAACATTATTATACATTGTTAATTAGTATTGTAGTAAATACACAACGTCTATTTAAAATTTTAAATATAAGTTAAATATTTTCTTAACAGAACTAGAGTTTCAAACTTATCATCAATCAATGCAAATTCTTTCAAAGCATAATATTTCCACCAATACTGAATAGGTAGTCAACAAACACTCTGTATGATAAGCCCATTGGTATACATTAACAATATTATCGTTTATAGGTTTAATTTTATAGCTCATTATTATGAAAAATTTTCTCTTAATTATAACATTTTTTTAATTACTTATATTTTATACTAAGCATAAGAAAACGAAAAAATTCGTTCATATTTCTCAAAGAAGTGAACGAAATTCCAATATGTTCTTTCACATAAAAAAGAAATTACGTTCCCAACAAGTTCCTAAAAATTGATCGAAATCAAAAGAACGAGTTCTTTTGAACGCGTTCCTTCCAGACACTAAATTTAAGTTAATGAGTCCCAATGTACATTGTAATGTACACACGTATTTTGATTTGAAATATGTATTCTATCGTAGCTGTAACTACAAAATCTATAATAATAAATAAAACAGTATGTTACCTACCTCCTAAACCACTAGAAGATTGTAGTTGAAATGATGGTAGTTGTGATAGTGATTGTTGTAATGCATTGAACCCTGCGTTAGATGTTGATGGTTGCTGTTGAGAATTACTCCCAAATTGTAATGGTGGCAATGTTTGTTGTTGATTACCTAACCCGCTGGACGATGGTTGTTGTGGCAATGTTGGACTTACACCAGAAGTTTGTTGTTGAAGTGATGGACTATTGAACCCTGTTGAAGATAATGGGTGAAGTAGAGAACTATTTCCAAAACTACTTGAAGATTGTGGTTGAAATGATGACATTTCCGATCGTAATTGTTGTAATGGATTATTAGACCATGTATTAGGTGATGGTTAGTATAGAGAACTTTTCCAATATCACTAGATAATTGTGGTTGTGGTAATGGTTGTTGTTTATCTGACCCTTTAGATGATAGTTGTTGCGGAAATGACGGACTATTCTCTAAACTACTAGAATATTGTGACTGAAATTATGGTATTTATAATAAATACTAATTAATATCAGTACAAATACCATTTCAATCACAATTTCCTAGTAGTTTAGGAACTAGTTCATCGTCGTGAAGTGAATTTTACTTTAATTTATTTTTTTTTATCTTATAAATAAAGAACAAGAAAAAATAATTAATGAGAAAAAAAGTGTTAAAAAATATCCAAATTTTTTTTTTCGCATTTTCAAAATTTTCTTGCGTTAGTTTTGTTTTTTGCTTTTAATTTTCTTGTCTATCTACACATATGTTAAAATTTTCATAAAGTTTGGTTAAAAAAATAATAGTTTCTAAGTTTTTTTTGTCAGATTTTGGATAGTTTTTTCCTCGAAAATTTGTAAAATTGAGGAATTAAAAAAACATTATCTTTAAAGTACCAACTAGAGGCAAATCTGGTTTTAAAAAGTTGATCGAGACAAGTATTTTAGACAAGTATTTCGAAACAAAAAAAATAAAAAATAAACATCATTGTAAAAACACTAGCTTCTACACTTCGTTTGGGATCTAAAATAATTTTTAGTTACCTGTATTCAATGTTGGGGATGGACCAACCCCAGAAACACTTTGCGCACTTTGTTTTTGTTGTTGTGGCATTTGCGGCATTTGAGGTGTCTGTTTTTGAGTGTTGTCTATGGCTGATTGAGACAACGGTTGGCTATCAAACTGATTAGATACCTGTTTAGGTCCTTGCTGTTGTGGTGCTATTGTCGGACCACCACCTAAAATAGCAAACTGTGAAGTATTTACTGGTTGCATCATGCCATTTTTTAGTGGAATTAGTTTTCCGAATAGGTTTGGAGTTAGTTGGGGATTTTCGAAGAAGACAGATAATAGTTTTATCAAGTCTGGTTTTGGAAATTGTTATTTTTTAAATTGAAAAATGAATTAATACAGATATCACTGAATGATTTTTGTTGTGATTGTAGTTATAGTTTTTATTGATTATCTAATTAATTAGACGATGATTGTTACGGGAATGATGAAATACTCCATAAACCACTAGGAGACTGTGGTTAAAATGATGGTAGTTGTAATAGTGACTGTTGTAATTCATTAAAAAAGCGATAGATGATGGTTGATGTAGAGATTTACTTCCAAAAATACTAGATAATTATAGTTGTAGTGGTGGTTATGTTTGTTGTTGATTACCTGACCCATTAGACGGTGATTGTTGTGGAAATGATGGACTATTTCCTAAACCACCAGAAGATTGTTGTTGAAAAGATGGTTGTTGTG
The DNA here is from genome assembly GCA_025469315.1 of Stegophylla sp. TES_Ste_2020. Lineage (NCBI taxonomy): Eukaryota > Metazoa > Arthropoda > Insecta > Hemiptera > Aphididae > Stegophylla > Stegophylla sp. TES_Ste_2020. Next base: position 3,212 of record JAIPRM010010322.1, read on the forward strand.
ATGGATTTTTGAATCCAGTATCAGGTGATGTTTGCTGTAGAGGACTGCTTCCCATGCCACTAAAAAACTGTGGTTGTCGTGGTGGTGATATTGGACCTAAGCAAAATAGGCAAAGAAATGTAATGATATACATCATTGAAAATAGTTAGTAGGCACCTGTATTCGATGTCGCGGAATTAGGTGACTGTAATGGATAACCATTTCCTGACATTTGGAACGATGGACCACCCTCAGGTACACTTTGAGCATTCTGTTTTTGTTGTTGCGGCATTTGCGTCATTTGCGACATTTGAGGTGTTTGTTTTTGAGTGTTGTCTATAGCTAATGGAGACAGCGATTGGCTATCATACTGATTAGATACCTGTTTCGGCCCTTGCTGTTGTGTTCCTATTGTCGGATTACCACCTGAAATAGCAAACTTTGAAGTATTTACTGGTTGTGTCATGACATTTTTTAGTGGAGTTAGTTTTCCGAATAAGTCAGGAGTTAGTTAGAGATTTTTTAAGAAGACAGTAATGATTCCATCAAGTCTGGTATTGAAAATTGTTGTTCTTTAAATTATAGTGATGAATTAATAATTAATGCCAATACCACTAAAAGATTATTTTCGTAATTTTAATTAAGGTTTTTGTTGATTATCTAACTATTCTAACTTATTAGACGAAGATTGTTACGGGAATGAAGAAATACCCTCTAAACTACTAGAATATTGTGTTTGTAATAGTGATTGTTGTAATGCATTGAACCCTACGTTAGATGATAGTTGTTGTAGAGAACTACACCCAAAAACTACTAGATAATTTTAGTCGTAGTAGTGTTTATGTTTTTTGTAGATTACTTGACCAATTAGACATTGATTGTCGTGTAAACCATGGACTATTCCCTAAACCACCAGAAAATTATTGTTGAAAATATGGTTGTTGTAGTGGACTATTGAACTCTGTTGAAGGTGATGGTTCTAGTCAGGACCTGATCTAGGTTGGGGAAAGCCAAAATAACTAAAAAATAAAGTGTAAATTTATAAAAAAGAATAATATTTTTGTACATTGATATGATTCTTAAGTAATGGCTATGAAAATAAAATAAATTAAATTAATAATAAATTTAATTTTATTCATTAGAGTAAACGTTAAATGTACTGATTTAAAAATAGATATGCAGCGCCATGTAAAAAACCACCCTCAACTGTTAGCGGGAATCGAAGTGTGAGATATAATAAATTCATGAGTACAGCGCGGCAACTTTCTCTGTTGTTCTAATAATGGAAAACGAGTTTCAAGTGAATGAAAAATTGAAATATCATTGCATTTTAGGTTCTGAACGAAGTGAAGAAGCTAGTGTTTTTACAATGATGTTTATGATGTTTATTTTTTTTTTTATTTTTAGATTCTGAACGAAGTGAAGAAGCTAGTGTTTTTACAATGATGTTTATTTTTTTATTTATTTATTTTTTTCTTTGTACAACTTTTCGTATAGAAATACTTGTCCAAAAATTCCGATCAATACCTTTTTAAAACCGGACTTGCCTCTAGATTATACTTTAGAGAGGTCATTTTTTGAATTTCTCAATTTTTCAATTATTTTTTTTGGAAAAAACTACCCAAAATTTGACAAAAACGACTCGGAAACCATAATTTTTTGATCCTAATTTTATGAAAATTTAAACATAGATAGAAAATCATACATGAAAGATTTTGGCTCAAGAAAATTTTGAAAATGTGAAAAAAATTTTAGACATTTTTCTAACATTTTTTTTTCTTATTTATTTTTTATATTATTAACTTCCCTTGTTCAGAATCGTTTTATTGAAGAAATTATTTATTGTTTCTTTAAAATTAAATACGCCCGTCAAGAGAATCCCACCCATCGTGCGAAGAACACCCATCGTGCGAATTATGTCCGGCTTTTTTATTATAATTATATTGTTAATCGTATGTCCGTGTTATATCGTGAAATCGTGTGTCCGTTTCGATGCCAGCAATTCAACACATTGCCTATATGTAATCAGTTTACTTGATGTGTAAAAAAAAAAAAAGTCATTAAAGTTAATATCCAGGAGAAATCGCTCTAATTTATAACAAATTCCATGCTTCTTTATCGTATGCATTGATATTATTATTATTTTCAATGATCGCCAGTAATGAATAAGTATAATGGTTGAGTTTTTAACATAATCAGGAAAAATTAATGAAGGCATCTTACCCAACACTTTCGAACAACCCATTCGACATCACGTGATAATTGTGACAATTTTATTATACAATTTTGTCATTTTCCCCGGATACTAAAATATTGAGATCCAGCCCGGATTTCAGTAGAGAATTATATTACTTCCAAAAACCACTAGAAAACTATGGTTGAAATGATGGCATTTATGATAGTGATGGTTGTAATGGATTATTGGACCCTGTATCAGGTAATGGTTGTTGTAGATAACTAGTTCCCATACCACTAAATTAATGTGGTGGTCGTAATAGTAGTGGTAAATGAAGCTAGGCGAAATAGACATTGAAATTCAATGTTATACAGTATTAAAAATAATTTATATAGGTACCTGTATTCGATGTCGGAGAATTAGGTGACTGTAATGGATAACCATTTCCTGACATTTGAAACGATGGACCACCCTCAGAAACACTTTGAGCATTCTGTTTTTGTTGTTGCGGCATTTGAGGTGTCTGTTTTTGAGTGTTGTCTATAGCTGATGAAGACAGCGATTGGCTATCATACTGATTAGGTACCTGTTTCGGCCCTTGCTGTTGTGGTGCTATTGTCGGACTACCACCTGAAATAGCAAACTGAAGTATTTATTGGTTGCGTTATGTCATTTAGTAATGGAATTTTTTCAGTTTTCTGAGTAGGTTGGGAATAGAGTTGGTTGGGAATTTTTTAAAAAGACAGTTAATGCTTTCATAAAGTCTGGTTTTGGAAATTTTTCTCTAAATTGTGGTGATGGATTAATACCGATACCCACTTGAGGATTGTTATTGTGGTTTGCTAATAGTTGTTAATTATCTAATCCAAGGGTCGGAAATAGGCAGCCTGTGAAGGAGGTATAACTGGACCGCCAAAATTCAGGTGTATCTGCTTTCCGTCGAAAATTTGAAATATGTGAACAATTTGTTAAAAATCAAGATTTTATTCATTTTCCAACAATGCTTGAAAGTTTATTATTAGATTATTAAAAGAATTCGAATATAGATCGCAGTGATTTTAAGTTTTTCGTCAAATCTTGCCAAAGAGTTTGGTAAGAGATTCAAAGACTTTAAAGAAATCCAAAAACAGTCGCAATTAAAAAAAATAAATCCTTTTTATGTTTTCCGACTGGAAAATTGATTGACGTAGCTACGAAATTGTTCAAAACTCAAAAATAGTAGGTATAACGCTACTAAAATGTAATTATTCTGATGATATTAGAACGTACGATTACTTGACACCAATAATATATATACATATATTGTTTGAGTTTCCTATCGTATAACGGAGAAGGATTTTCGGAAATACTGTATTAAAATAAAAATGTCGGTTCAAAGTAGATAAGCAAAAATAAAAGCGTAAAGTGATAACTGCAAGTCACATCCTAATATTGGGACATTACTACACGAAAAACAACCACATTGTTTGCATCGTATTATTATCATACAAAACTTAAATATATTTAAGTTATGACTGGTTCTTTGATCATATAAATGTACAATTTTAAGCATAAAAATATCAAAATACTGTGTCAGTAGCTTATTTTGTTTTGTATTATCTTTGGGAGACGTGAGAAAAATTACCGTTTTTAGGGAGGCTTGAATAAAAATTGTTGCGAAAAGAATGGACTATACCCTAAACTAGTTGAAAATTGTGATTGAAATGTTAGTATTTGTGATAGGTAGTGATTATTTTAATGGTTTATTGGACCATATATTAGATGATGATTGTTGTAGAGAACTACTTCCAAAACTACTATGGACGTTAGTTTTTTAGATGTATTTGTACGAAATCGTGATTGATGTAGTAGACTCGTACCGAATTGTGGTTGTTGTGGTAAATTCGATCCGAATTGTGTTGGTAGTTGTGTTTGTGATGGAAATTGCTGTAGAGGTAGTGGTTGTTGTGATTGAAATGAAAATGGCAACTGCAATGGTGGTGGTTGTATTGTCGGTGGCCTTCCATCGTTCTCAGCACATAATACATGACCCTAAAATATTTCAAATATGTATACGTTTTTTAATCAATAATCACCATAGTAGAGACGCGTAGTTTGACGACGTAATTTTTTGGGTTTTTTAAATTTGTGGTTTTGAGTGCATTTAAGGAAAATTTCAAGTGAATTCGTTAGCATTTTACGTGAATTTGATACTACATTTTTTGTCAGTATTTTAAGTAAATTATTTTGAGATTTAAAATGCATTCTTCAAGGTTCTTTACTGCATTCAATTCAGAGCCCTATTTACCACCATGAAGATCTGCAATACGAATGTGCTGTTCTTTTTATTATTTTTACTATATTAAATGTATAAATCAATATAATCAGAATATCAATGAAATATTTTGTAATGAAATATTTATTTACGAGTATGCGATTTTATAAAAGTTAAAAGTGCTTTTAAAATGTCCAGAGGGGGGAGCAAATCTTGCTCCTCCTCTTCGGATGTCTATGCCGACAAGGAATAAATAATAATTTCTTACGATAATATTTTAATACTACTACCATGTAAACGTGCTTTTACCGACCTGATTGGCGAACATCGTGACGAACAGCCAAAGAACAGCCGTAGTGGCGATTCGGCAAGTTGAGTTTTTTCCATTTGTGGAGCTGATTGTCGTCATTATTAATGAGAAACGGCAAACATACACACAAAGAAATTCGAGATTGGTTGTATCGACGTACCTATCGAACAACGACAATTATTTTCGTTTATAATATACGTGCTCTCAGCAAACAAAAGTATTTGAATATAATATTATATATTATAAACATAATATTTATATACAGGGTTAGGGTATTTATGACTCTCATAATTTTTCTTGTAGTCGTGCGCATTGCAGACTAAATTACAAATTAATTTAGTATGACATACAAGCAGTCATTGGTTTGAATTTTGTTTTGCATAATTTTGCATAATATATTGCGATTTTTATGAATTAAACATGCTTAAAAAAAAAAATGTAAATAAATACATATTTTGATGAAAAAAAAAAATTGACAAATACATTTAAAATCAGAAAACATTTTAGAAATATTTTACCGGGAATTCCGTTGCCTATACAACCTAAATTGACGAGAAAGGCAAAAAACTACGCGTGTCTTAAATCAAGTCAATTCAGAGAGTGTATACTAAAAATTAAATCGTAATTAATAATCTAATTTCCATTAGAATTATTTTATTAAATAAAATTTTATTAGTATTATAGGTAGGTATATTATATTATATTCATTACAATTTTGAAATACTATGTTATTTGCATGTTCTAATTTTTAAGTAAAAAATATAATGTATTAATTAATTGTACATTTTTCAATAGTAATTAAATTTTAAAATGTCATTTATTTACTTTTTTGGGCATATTTTGATATGTATTAAGCATATTTGCATGTATGTTATAGTGTTTTTAAGGTCATAAACAACCTAACCTTGTATATAGTATTTACTATTTATAATTATAAATATTATGTTATATTTAAATATTATACATTATTTTTTAATTATTATAACGTGAGTAAAATATACCTGTGATGGAGCACGGCGCGTGCAACGTACGTCAGTGTCTCTTTTGTCTTGACAATCACACATTAGGTGTGATTGTGTACACGAGGGATTTTTGTTGCCAGTCGACTACGCCGTTCACCACCGTCTCCCTCGATTGGGCGACAGTTGAGGGGTACCGACGAATTAACTGCACTTAAACTCTTATTCGACCCTCGTTTGTGTATGTATATCTGCAAAAATAATTAAAAAAACAAATATATAATTAAATGTACTACAATATGTGCAACAAATATACTCGTATATTATTCACGAGTACAAGGCGGAAAAAAATCAGAAAAAAAACGATTGAAACAAGAGCAAAAGAAAAAAAGCAATGGAAAAAAGATCAAAATAGAAAAAAATTTTATTATCTTTTTCTAGCCCAGTGTTATACTATGCCATATGATTTTTGAAATGAATCATTCAATTAATATTAAAAAGTCTAAAATTCATTGGTTCATTTTGACCAAATACTTATACTTTTTAGAAGTGCCCATTTCATAGGTGAAATCGAAATAATTTAACACATTTATTGCTTTATTATTATTTTATTTATGAATTATGATATTGTTATAAGAGCGTATAAAATGCGCATATAGAAATTTATAACGTTAATTTTTATAAACATTATAACACTGACAATGAGCATACCAGAAATTTTGGGTACCTGGGTTAAAACTCAGAATACGATTGTCAAAACATGGCATTATCTATACGATTTATAGTATTTTATTGCAATTATTAGAGTCTGTAATAAACTAATAACTAATATAATTCGTTATGTCGGGGAATACTTAATAAAAATCATCTAGTCTATATGACAATGTACAATATAACAATGATATTATAAATATAGAAGTTTTATACAATGAAACCTCTGAATAACGGACACTCTCGGTCACCAAATTTTCAAGGAGGTCAACTTGCAATGAATACTCCCTCGTTCCCGAATAAATGTCAGCTATTTAGAGGTGTCCAATAGGAGAGATTTCACTCATAAATTGCTTTTTTTCAGCTGCTTTTTTTTTCTTTTACTCTTTCTTCCGTAGCTTTTTTTCTTTCACTTTTTTTTTCCTATTCCCGTCTAAGCATTGTAGAAACGTTTCGAGTTCGTAAATTTCGCACATTTTCGCCGTTGTATACAACACAGAGTGGCATCGTCGGGGGGTGCGAAACAATCGGACAAAAATCGCCTTTATTGTCGGACTATTAAAAATTAAAATAATATATAATCATACATCATTTTTATTGAAACGTATGGTGACAATTCTCGTGGCGTTTTCTCGCGTTAACTCATGCGACGAATGGTGGGCAATATAACAAATTTAGGTTGACAACATTTTTTTGAGGTAAAAATAAATTTATAATTATTCCACAAATTTACAAAAATTTACAAAAGAAACAGAAAAAATGTTTACAAATTCGAAATTCTATTTTTCTCATACAAAGTCGATTATAAGATAATAATTTATCTTATACAAAAAATAGGCGTGAAGAATATGCAACAAAATATTTTATTTTTATATTATTTTTTTTTTTTTATAAGAATGAAAATTATTTTTTGTCGATTTGTGAAATATGTAAACATTGTATTATCACCAATATCCAACAATAGCCACTGCGCTCAAAACCTAAAACATTATTGTAATATTGGCGAATTGTAGAAGTTAAAAAACGACTAAATATCTTAAATATGCATAAAGGAATATATCTGTGATTAAAATAGCCTCCCCTTATCTCTCCCTTTTCGCAGATCATTTAAAGAATAAAATATTTTAAGTTTCTAACTATATATACTTGATTTTTTTTTTTTTTTAATTGTTTGTCATTGGAATTTATATAATAACTATAAGTAAAATAAATTTTACTCACCTTATACATTGACGATATTCATTTTGAATAAAAAAATACAGTTTTCATAAATTAAAAAATTATTATTGAAAGTATGTAGCATATAAAATGTATATTTGAGCGAAAACTATGGTAATAAATACGACGACTTGCCGACGATTAGCGTGATTCAATGATCAATATCTCGCATCCAATTACCTTAATAATTATTATTGTCTATCGCCGCTATTCTTATTAAAATATTCAATAAATGAACGTTTTTTGCGATGATACCAAATTTAATTGGTAATGGCCAACTAAATGTGTCATTTGGCCAACTGTGCGACGTTGTCGTGGTGTATGACGGATACAGCAGGTACTGGGTTCGATGCGAATGTACCGCGAAACCTGCGGAGTGGGTGTGTGTATGTATATGGGAAAAAAACACGGTATTTTAGTTGACGTATATATAATGATGTACACACGACAAACATCATCATCACATGAGCACATAATATATAGCAATCGCTGTATGGCAGCAGGTGGCACGCCAACGAGGTGGTGTAAATCGCGGATAGTGCGCGATTCGTACGGTATTTCGTACGAAGACGAAAGAAACAGACGAATGGACAAATAAATAAATATTCACAAGTATACGCTGCAAACATGGTGCGAACAGCTTTTCAACAGTTTTGTCGAAAAATAAAATAACACGCCCTTTGCTAGTTATGCGATAATTGTAATTGTTTTTTTTTCATTTTGCAACCTACCGTTTCGAAACTATCGAGAGCTAATTTGTTTTTACCCATACTACGTTTTCTTTTGTCACGATAACCGCGATTATTCTAAATTAGGTATTCTTATGCGATTTATTTTAGATTCCGAGGACGAAGAGAGTGAAGAAGCTTATGATTTTTTTTCTCCTTCTGTGAACACTTATTCTTATAAGGACTTGTCCAAAAGTTTCGAACAGCAGTAACTCTATAAATCCGAAATCACACCCAAATGGTACGCTCAATATTTTTTTCAAAAACGCAGAAAATTTATCGAAAAATTTATAAAATACGGTAAAAAAAAATACTATTACCGGAATTTTCATAAAATAGAAAAAAAATTTTTTACATTACTTCAAAAATAATGTAACTAGGAACTTGAAACTTTCACTTAGGTACTACCAAAAATAGTCACTTGTGCCAAAATGTTTCTCATATTATTGTCTATCTATGTTTAAATTTTCATAAAGTTTGGATCGAAAAATGATGGTTTCCGGTCTTTTTTGTCAAATTTTGGGTAGTTTTTTCCAAAAAAAAAAATTCAAAAATTGAGAAATTCAAAAAATGACCTCTTTAAAGTACGAACTAGAAGCAAATCCGGTTTCAAAAAGTTACTGATCGAAACTTTTGGCCAAGTAAATCTATACAAAAAAGTATATATAGAAAAAAATAAATAAACATCATTGTAAAAACACTAGCTTCTTCACTTCGTTAAGAATTTAAAATTCATACGTTTAAATTCTGTGTGAAGCAGTTTTACAGTGATGTTTATTTTATGTTTTTTCCTTATATAAAAAAACTTTTTCTACTCGAAAAAGTAATCAGATTAATGTGTATAAACGTGTGAGTATGTGTGTGCGGGTTACAATAAGGCTATCGTAATCGCGGTGGTGTGTGTTGGGCTGAATATTGGGGGTTGCCAAATTTGTCAAAAGCTCACAGAGGTCAACAGGAAGCTTCATCGCCTTCCCTCGTAATAACAACAAATTTCGTAAACAAAATTTCTGGAAATACACGAACGTATCCTACTATATAGTAAATAACCGAAATACAATAAGTCATATTATTGGGACTATTGGGAGTAACTCGAAATATACAAAAACACGCCAGTAATGAGCTACGAAAAATAAATTTACTGTTATCCTTACGGGTACTTTTCAGTAACGAATGTAATATCACAGACATATCTGTGATCTGAGAGTCGAAGGTCACAAGTGCAACCCCCCCCCCCCCGTGTGACCTACTATTTATGTTACTGTGGAACCGATTATGGTTTTAATAATATTAGTTTTAACAATGTTAAAAATTATCTGTTTTATCAAAACACGAAAGAAATTTCTTCGGTTTTTAGTATCCGATCTATACATATAATTTAATTTAACCATAAAAATTTCGTGAAAACTATTAATACTAAAACCTTAAATTCCCTTTCAAAATATTTTATAATCATTTTTGTAAATGATGTTTAAAAACAATTTTTTAAGTGGGTTATGCAAATTATCACGATCATTACTTGGGTTAAATTATGTAGGAGGTACATGTGGAGTGGAGGTCTTTATGCAAGTGTTTTTTAAACCTCGCTGCAACGCATACTATGCTCTACACGTAGGCAGGTATGCTTGTATTGTGTAACATACGCAATAAAATAACATTAATCTAATGCGTTTATCATTATATTTTAATAAACGAACACTCATTGTAAAATAACACACGCCTTGGCGGGTCGCCGGCCGGCAATTTTGTTGTTTACGAAAGTGATGAACATGATGCGTCAATATAATACGGTTTTGTCAATACAAATGTTTTATTAATTCGAAACGAAAAAAAAAAAAGAATGTGAAAAAAAATGTATGGCAGTAAAATAATAATTATAATTGACGTACCTACGACGACGCATAGATCATGGGAGACGGGACAATACAATAACAATCACTGTGTAACATAAAACTTTTCAGTAAATGTTTTTTTTATTTTTATATAGGTATAGGTTCTAGTAAATGGTGTTTTATATGTATTCTCGTTTGGTACATAACGGCATTATACGTCATGTATACCGACTATATCACCTTGACAGTTCGGCTCGTCGTTATTTGGATACGTATACGTCATTATGTAAAGTGCTGTGGTGTTCATCGCAGGGGGGAGCACCTCTCAATTAATTATTTCGGTAAAAAAAAAAACGCATACTAATTAATTAATTAAAAAGCCGGACATACTTCGCACGATGGATGTACTTCGCACGACGGGTGGTATTCTCTTGACGGGCGTATTAAATTTTAAAGAAACGATAAATCATTTCTTCAGTAAAACGATTCTGAACAAAGGAA
>JAIPRM010010323.1:0-13878 GCA_025469315.1 Stegophylla sp. TES_Ste_2020
AAATTCGGATCAAAAAATGATGGTTTCCGAGTCGTTTTTGTCAAATTTTGGGTAGTTTTTTCCAAAAAAAAAAATTGAAGAATTGAGAAATTCTAAAAAGTACAATCTAGAGGCAAATCCGGTTTCAAAAAGTTATTGATCGAAACTTTTGGACAAGTATTTCTATACGAAAAGTTGTATACAGAAAAAAAAAACATTGTAAAAACACTAGCTTCTTCACTTCATTCAGAATCTAAAATATGTTACGTTAAAAGAAATTACAGAAATATGTTAGTTTGTTTTTAATAATAATTGTCCATAAAACCATTTGTATTCGTCAGGAATAAATCCTATTTGAGAATTTTTTCATTAGAGCTTGTAATGAGCTTTATGTATTCACTCAACTTACATTCTTTTGAGGGTATATATTTTCTCTTTTTGTATATTCATTATTAAAAATTGTAACTCTTCATTCAAATCTATTGTGTATTAATAACTAATAGCAGCAACAAATAACCATTTTATGGAAAAAACTAATTTTGGAAATTCTTGAAAACTAATTTTTCTTATTTATCAAAACACTTTTTAATTTTAGGTGACTTTTAAGTTTTAAAATATATATTTAACTGGTAGAAGGTTAAAAGAGATTAAAACCATAGAGTTTTAATACAATAACTCCTTCATCCACAAAACAATTACTTATTGTATAAATAATATTTATCCATTTTAAAATCTATAAATACTACTTGTATATTCTATTTATTTAGTTCGCCATTAGGGCACCTTTTGCAATTTTCAAAAAATATTGGGGAGAAGGGGATTTTCCCCTAAGCCGCTCCTAATTTCAGATATGCCAACAGTCCCTTACTAATTGCATCTATATAAACTTTTGGCTTGTAGGTCAAGAAGTTATAACATCGATTTTCCAGCAAACTTTTCTCCTTAATTACCTATGCCAAGTTGTATCTTGTTGGTCACTCTAAATAAATGCTATATTTTCTTCAACGGTACACGATATTTTACATACATATTTTAGATTCTGAGTGGTGCAAAGAAGCTAATACTTTTACAATGATATTTATTATTATTTTTTGGAATCTCCTATAGAATTATTTGCCTAAAGTTTTGTATTGTTTTGTAAACGTGTAGTGCAGTGGTTCTCAACAATAGTTATACCGCCTTCCAGTGGACGGTGAAGAGGTTCTGTGAGGTGATGAATATGTTTTGAGCGATGGGGGGGGCGGTGAACAATCCTCGGGTGATAGGGTGGTGTTGAGTATAATATATATTTACATTAAAACTAAAATATTGAAGAAAAATAAAACTGAAATACAGGTACTCCGTTGAACGACGCTCCATGGCTTATCTGTAATTTTATTATTTTTTCTGAATGTTTTCAGTAAACATTGAAACAGTAGATTAACAGATTCAAGAATTGATTATTCAACTAATGAGATAAAAATCCAGCTTTGTAAATACCAATTTTATACATGTATTTTCTATTAGGTTTCAGTTATATATTTCTCAAATAGTAAACCATTTTTATTTATTTATTTTAAGGGGGCTCTTATTTTGCTCTTCAGGGGGTGGTGACTGTAATTCCATTTTTTACTATTATGAAATCGTAAATAAATAGAAATTGCATTCCTTTAGACATGCCATTTTTCAAAATTCTCAAAATTTTTCCAAAAACAAAGACAGCTAATGAAGAATTTAGTAAAAACAAAAAAATATGTCTTAAATGATTTTTTAATAAAATTGATATTAATAATTTTGCTAAAACTCTAAAACTAATAGGATTAGAAACTCGAAATTTTCTCGCATTATCAGCTATATTGTAAGATAAAAGGAAAAAAAGCGGGACATACTTCGCACGACGGGTGGGATTCTTTGACAGGTATATTGAATTTTAAAGAAACGATAAATCGTTTCTTCAATAAAACGATTCTGAATGAGGGAAGTTAATACTATAAATATAAAATAGTAGGTTAGATACTGTTATTTATTAGTGTAAACATATACATAATATACATGTATACATATACATATAATAGTGTATACATATCATATACATGGCAGTCCGTGTAATATGTGACAACTGATAAGGCGTTGTGGCTTTGAGAAATGTAATTGGGTGGCAGTCCAAAGGCCACACCTTAATTACCGACTTTTATAGTATTAAATTTAGCGTCAAAAAAGACATACGATAAGATAAGCGAATAACAAAAACCTTTTGTGTCCATACTTTCTTCAACTTTTTTTCAGTCTTACCCTTGTAAAATGTTTAATTCTTTATCCGTAAGAAATTTTATTGCACCAAAATATTTGCAATGAAATTTTCTATCTAGACACCAAATTTCAAAACAATCGGTAGAACCAATTTTCTTATATGTATGTTAAAGTGCGTGATTTTAGGTATAACTAACAAATTCAGTCGAAATTCTAACTTCATACGGTTATAAAAAAATTGACTAACGATTTTTGAGATTTTTTCAGGTCAAGTAGACATATATGTCAGTGAGATAATATTAAATTTTCAAGTCTTAATATCAAAAATCAAAAATGTTATTGCATAAAAACTAACAAAAAATGAGATATTTCCGAAATTTTCAAAATGCCATACTTAACTCAAAATTAATCAAATCTTTTTGAAATTTTTATGACGTTATCTTGTATCTGTTTTTAATGGTTGGTGAAAATTTCAAGTCCCTAGCTGCATTATTTTAGAAGTTATGTCATAAAGTAATTTTCAATTTTACGGAAATTTCGGTAATTGCATATTTTGCTGATTTTTGAAAAAAATTTTCAGTTTTTTCGCATTATTAAAAAAAATATTGAGAAATTTGAAAAATGACCTCTCAAAAGTACCATCTGGGTTCGATTTTGGATCTATTAAGTTACTGATCGAAACTTTTGGACCTGTAGTTCTATACAAAAAAGTGTTCACAGAGGAAGAAAAAAAAAATAAATAAATAAACATCATTGTAAAAACATAAGCTTCTTCACTACGTTCAGAATCTAAAATTTGAAAATATTTTACCATTTTTTGGATCAATATAGAATTTTGAAATTTTAGATTTTGGGTAGAGCGAAGAAGCTTATGAATTTACATTGATGTTTATTATTTTTTTTCCCCCATTCTGTAAACACTTGTGTCACCTTTTTGAATCAAAATCTGGTTTTAGATGGTACTTTATACTTTGCATTTTAAATGCACATTATCCAAAGGGTTTATACTTGTTGCTTTGATTGGTGCCCTCCCTTACCTAACCAAAATTATCCACTATCCTTATTCCCTATCTATTCCTAATCACACCCTCTACACTATTTTACCCTCCTCAACCACCCCCTACTCTATCATACTCCATCTTCCCCTACCCTCCCCTACCATGATGACTTAAATGCATATTAATTCAAAGGATTGACAAATGTCGCTTTGATTGTTGGTACCCCTACCCCACCATAGTAACCTTGGTAATGTAGTAATTATTGTATAATAACCAACCTCTACTCGAAATCCTTTTATTAAAGAAATGATTTGTATCTTTAAAATGCAATGCACCCACCAAGAATATCTCACCCGGAAAGCTAAGTATATCCATGGTGTGAAGTATTTCCTGTCTTTTTTAACCTTGTATTTTGTAAAGTTTTATCTAAAAAAATATGCATTTTGTAAATTTTTGTCTAATAAAATTTTGTATTCTTGATATTATTAGCTGAAATTTTAACACAATCTCACTCGCAAAACATTATCAATCTAATGTACCAGAAAAAAATCTCGTTATCATAAGTTAACTTTTTTTTATAACCATTTAAAGTTAAGAGTTTATATAAATGTCGTTTTTCCATAAAAAAATATTTTTTTAGATTATGAGTGGAGTGAAGAAGCTAAAAGAAAATAAAAGCCATGATCCGCTTCCCCCAAATCCCCTAGTATTTATTCATAAAAATTTTTGAAATAATAATCAAATAAATTGTATGATATTTCAATAATTTTAGATTCTTAACGAAGTTAAGATGCTAATGTTTTTACAATACTGTTGATTTTAGATTCTGAACGAATGATGTTTATTCTTTTTTTTTTTCTCTGAACACTTTTTCGTATAGAAATACTTGTCCAAAAGTTTCGATCAGTAACTTTATAGATCCAAAATCACACCCAGATGGTACTTTAGAGAGGTCATTTTTCGAATTTCTAATACTTTTTCCAAAAAAGGGAAAAATCTGTCGAAAAATTTACAAAATATGCAATTAACGAAATTTCCGTAAAATTTAAAATTGTTTTTTAACATAACTTCTAAAATAATGCAGCTAGGGACTTGAAACTTTCACCAATTGCTAAAAAAAAGTCACGAGAACATTTCATAAAAATTTCAAAAAGATTTGATCAATTTTGAATTAAGTACAGCATTTTGAAAATTTCTCATTTTTTACTAGTTTTTATGTAATAAAATTTTTAGACTTTAAGACTTGAAAATGTAATATCATCTTACTGAAACATATGCCTAATTGATCTGAAAAATCTCGTAATTAGTAAGTCAAGTTTTTCTCTGTAACTGTTTTTATTTAGAATTTCGACGAAATCCGTTAGTTTTACCTAAATTATACACTTAAATGTACATGAAAGAAAATTGGCTAAACCAATTTTTTTGAAACTTGGTACCTAGATAGAGAATTTCATTGCGAATATTTTGGTGCAACAAAATTTCTTACTGACGTATAATTAAACATTTTACAAAGGTTTGATTGAAAAAAATCTAAGAAAGTACGGACAAATTCTTATAATATTTGTAATTAACACCCAAATGGTTCGTAGGTAATTTTTTTTCGCCTTCTTATATGTTTTTCGACGCTGAATAGTATGAAATGAAATCTACGTGCATCAATAGTTTACTAATTATTTTATTATATTTTAAAAAT
The DNA here is from genome assembly GCA_025469315.1 of Stegophylla sp. TES_Ste_2020. Taxonomy (NCBI): domain Eukaryota; kingdom Metazoa; phylum Arthropoda; class Insecta; order Hemiptera; family Aphididae; genus Stegophylla; species Stegophylla sp. TES_Ste_2020. The sequence continues at coordinate 4,900 of JAIPRM010010323.1, forward strand.
TCAATATTTTCGGTTATTATGCTAAATACCTACTATTTCAATGGAACGTTTAATGATGTTAGTGTGGTCCAGTGGAATGACGATACTTTTTTTTTATAGTATTAACTTCCTTCGGTCATAATCGTTTTATTGAAGAAATTATATTTTATTGTTTATTTAAAATTCAATACACCAGTTAAAAGAATCCCATCCGGCGTGCGAAGTGCACACTTTTTACTGTTTTATTTATTTTGTCTGTAAACATTTTGTCGTATAAAAAAAGCTTAGGTACCCAAAAGTTTTTACTAACAGCTTTATAAACCGGAATTCAAATTAAAATTTTCATTGAAAAATTTTAGTAATAAATAATAATTATCATTATTCCAAGCATTAATGCCAATATCGTAATTTTCGAGCTATATAAAATATTGAAGAGTTCTAAGCGATCGGTAGAGTTTGCCTTTGATTTCACATGCAGTTTATTTACGGCTCTCAGTATTGAGTTATCTGCATACCTTGAATACTTTTGATAATTGACAATCACATGTTAAAACTTAAAAGATACATATGACTTTATGAAATCAAGTAGTGTTTGCAGATAGAATGTACAATTTTATAGACTGTTAAGTTATTCGTAGAGTGAGTTATGAATATGGTTGTCGATTGAAGTATGCGAAGTCGTTTTTTCTCAAAAAAGAGGGTCAAAAATCTGCGTAAGAAGTCATATTATATTGTTGAAAGCAGTGGCATATTTTTGGGAGGTTCTCAAAGAATGTTTGAAGACGTAACATTTTAAATACGTCAATAATATTATTGTTGATTCATTTTTGAAATTATAATGAAAAATAATTTTTAAATATTAAATTTAATTATTTGTTCGATTTTATTAATTTATTTTTAGATAAACCTATTTATAAAATTCTAATAAAACAATGTAAGATAATGTTGAGTATTCGACAATACAAGTCAATGTACTTATTGCTATATAAAAACTTACCAAAACGAAAAATTTCCAATATGTTCAAAATTCTGTACTTACCTCACAATGAGTCAAATTTTTTTGGACTTCTTATGAAGTATGCGCGTGACTACCTTTTAATAGTTGGTGAAAGTTTCAAGTTTCTAGCTCTATCAGTTTAAGAGTCATTACTAAATAATTAAAATTGATTTCATGATAATATTTATTTCGGTATTTCCAGTAAACTTATCCATACTCTTACCGATTTTTTTTTTCAATAAAAACTTTGCTAAAAAATTTTCTTCTTCTTCGAATATTTCTGCCAAAATATTTGTAATGTTATTCTCCATTTATGTACTAAGTTACATAAAGATCGGCCTATACAATTATTTTTTTATGCATTCAAGTGTCCAATATTATGATATATAAAACTAATGAATTCTGTCAAATTACTAACTTTAAACGGTTATAGAAACAATATCGGTCTTACAATTAACAAGATTTTCACAGTGACGTTAGCAAAACATATTAATATGTATGCATTGCATTTTCAAGTCTTAATATGAAAAGATAAAAATTTTATCAATTAAAAACTTACAAAAAACGCGAAATTTTCAATATTTTAAAAGTTCTATACTTAGCTTAAAATTGGTCAAATTTTTTTGAAATTTGTGTGATGCATGCGTGTGACTTACTTTTAGTAGTTGGTAAAAGTTTCAAAGTTTCAAGTTCCTGGCTATATTAGTTTTGATGTTAAGTTAAAAAATTAAAATTAAATTAATGAAGATTCAGGTTGTAATACATTTTAAAGTTTTTTTTTTTTTTTGTTATCAATTTGCTTGTAGTTTTCTTTTACGCATAGAAAAAGTATTTTTATACGAAAAAGAGTGCACAGAAAAATAAAAAAAAAGCCTCACTGGAAAAACATATGTTTCTTCACTCTACTCAGGACCTAAAAGAAAAAAATGAAAAACAAACATCTTTGGTAAAATACTAGCTTCTTCAATCCACTCAGAATCTAAAAAGGCATGATATAATGAATAATTTTTTTACTATCCAGCCCAAAAACATATTATTATTTAAAAAAAATCTTTTTTTTGGTCGTCTTAGAAAACTATTAATCCCACATCATAGGAATATATTTAGTGTTCAGCACGACACGAAATGTATTACAAAGGATTCTTTTGATAATTGACAATTAATACAATTGACAAACTGATTTATAAATGTATTTATTATTATGACCAGAGGCGTAATTAGAAATTCAAGTTAAGGAGCAACACATTTAATTGCCTCTTTCCAACCCTCCTCCCTCTTTAAAAAAAATGTACACTGTTATTAAAATTTATTTTATAGTAACTCTGGTTTCTGTACAATATAAATAATAAAAAAAAGTGTGTACTTCACTCGTCGGGGTGTTCTTCGCACGTTGGGTGGGATTCTCTTGACAGGTGTGTTGAATTTTAAAGAAACGATAAATCATTTCTTCAATAAAACGATTCCGAACGAAGGAATTAAATAATATATATAAAAAAAAAGAAGAAAATGCAAAAATTTCAAAAAGTATTTACTATAATAACAAAAAATATTGAATTTTCAAAATAGAATAAAATAACTAGGAAACTATTGTTGCACGTGGATTTTAATTCACACCATCATATTCAGCGTCGAAAAATACGTAAGATGCAATAAAACATTATCAACCTTAAGCAACCACGTGTTTATAACCTATAGATATCGTTTTAAATCGATTTTTATTTACTTTTTTTCTCTAGAAACACTTTTTCTTAACGAAAGCATTCTCATATCCGTAGGTTTATTCTGTGTTTCCGGAAGATAATTTTATTTGCATTTTAAATAGATTATTTTTCTGTACTCTCAATGGTTTTACTTCAAACAGGGAAAAAATGCCGAAAAAGAAAAAATATCTTGTTACACGTAGTTGAATATTCTCATACAGATACTTTCAACACAGATATTATTTTTAATAAGAAAATTTAACTTGCAATAAATTAAATTTTGTTTTTAGTAATTTTATTATGTCATCACTACCTATTGTGTATAATACTATAATCATTAGATAATTTTCAACCAAACAATTAACAATTCAATGATTACTATTATATACTATGATAAAATTAAAAATTATAAAAAACAATAACATTTGTATAATAAATGCTGTCACAGTAACAAAACCTCAATCCTCACATCGAGTGTGGCACAGACCACTTGAACATACGCTAATATTCGACAACGTTTAGCTTAATGTCTCCTTTAATATTACGTAATATGTCTATTTTTTAACCACTGAACTAGAGATTTCAAAAAGTTACTGATCGAAACTTAGGACAAGTATATCTATACGAAAAAGTGTTCACAGAAAAAAAATAAACAACTTCTTGAAAACACTAGCTTCTTCAATTCGTTCAGAATTTAAAATGTAATTTTGTATTCAGCCAGTTTTATATTCCACTATTAACCGATAACAGAAAAAAATTGTTTTGATGATTAAATTTATTTTTCACATCTTCAAAACTTCATTTCATAAAAGTATTTTTCTTATATTGTCTATCTATATTTAAATTTTCATTAAGTTTGGATTAAATAGAAAAAGTTTTAAGGTGTTTTTGTTAAATTTTGCGTAGTTTTTTAAATTTTGAAAAATTATTGATACATAATTTTGAAAAATTTTCTCCCAAATGTAACTTTTTGAGGAAAATTCTGATTAAAAAAGTTGATGGTTGAAACTATTGAATGAGTATTTGAGTATTTCTATACGAAAACGAGTACACATTAAAAAATAAATATATATATATATATATACATATTACATGTATATCATTATAAAAAGTTTCTTTACTCACTCTACTCAGAATCCAAAATATTCTTGATACAATTTTTATAATTTTCTATTCACACAATCAACAATTCACTAAATTTTAAAATATGACGTAAAATATTGAATTATTATATTATACTATATTATCATAGATATATGATCGATCAGTCGACACTACTCCCATAAAAGTCAGCCAATGTATCAATCACTTTTTTTAAAATTTATGGCAAAAATGAGAGTTAACAACAAATAAGGAATTAATTAAAAATGTAAAACATTTAAATAAAAATATTAAAAAAATTATAGAAAATTAAAAAATAAATATATAAGGTAACGTGAAACACATTTATGTATAAAAAATTTCAGAGCATTTTTTTTTTAAAAAATATTTTAGTATTTATATAAAACTCCAACAATTATAATATAATAAGCAAATCATACTTTAAAATTGTGTCAACAAGATGTCAATGCGTCATATTCATACTCACATTTGTAGTCTCCCTCCATCTAACTAACTATTTTTTCAAAATTACAAAGGAAATTAAATAAACATTTATTATCGAAATTAAAGTGAAGTATTTTGTCGCGGGAAAGTAATAGCGTTTTGTAAAATATCATCTAACAAAGAAATTACAAGGTTTCTGGTTTTATTATTATTATTATATTTTTGCATTGTCGTATACTTCTTGGCAAGAAATATTTTACCAATACGATATAACATTCCTTTGAAAATATTGATCTTTTGAAATTTTTTAATTGATGTTTAAATTCTAAAATCAATCTGAACGACACAATTTAGATGTTCTGCATAAATTAATAATTTTTCTATATTCTTCTAATATTTATTAAATAGACGGTGACAATAAATGCAGGTACGATGAGTGACGACATCATCTCACGCATTTAAGCAAATAATAAAATTGATTCAGACTTTTACATAGAGACCCTTTATACGATGAGGTCCATGGAAAATCCTACCTTCATCCATATTTAGTTCTGCTTTTGCATATTACGTGTTACTATTTTATTTTAAATCCATAACATAGTGTTTATTTATACAACAAATCGGTAAAATAAAATACAATCAAATTAAAGACATCCATTTTTAATTTAGAAACAAAAATAAAAATAAAAACTAGTCAGTTTGATACAAGACTTAGCTACTTAGGCAAGCAGCATAATGAACTCTCATTAATATAATTTCTATAAATAAGTGGAACATAAACAAAGGTTTCATTTCTTTGAACAATTGCTGAAACTTTAAAACCAATTTCATATAAAAACTTGAGACAATCTGTCATACCTTTTAATTTGCAAATGAACTCTATATATTAAAATACTTTTGTAGAGTAGATAATTATATTATAAATTATATAAAAATTACATTTTGAACTCAAACAAATTTTCTATGAGACTCCATTTTAGTAATTCGAAATTTTTGATTTGACCAGACTATGACAAAGTCCAAAATATACCTCACCAGTCTATAATAAAGTACAAATTATGTTTATAACTTTAGTGCAGATCCTCTTTAAAACATTAAAACCTCTTAAAGCTTTATTATAATTTAATTAACATGTGCATTAAAACATAGGTACTTTGAAATGAACTATTCCATAATCACCTTTTTGGTCTACTTGTATAATTTCCTAATCGTTTATCGAATATTTAAAATCAACTAAAGATCGATGACGATATTATGTTATAATAATTAAAAATATTATTTATATAAATAATATTGAATAGGTACTTTTTACGATAAATTATAATATATGTCTTTTACTATTTTACTTCTTCAATAAAGAGGGCTAACAAAAAATAATTTTTCTCATTCTTGCCCTCCCTCACCCCTTGAGAAATTCCGCAATACGCTACTGCCACCTATGTATATTATTATGCATTATGTGAATTGTTTTTCATTATAAGAAACGTTTATGGTTTGGTTAGGTACCTATCTATCTACTTGATTATAACGTTGCGTTTGACTAATGCGTTTGTTCAATCACGAAATCAAATATATGACATTCATTTTGGAATATTTTATTCTATATCATTTAAGTGTCAGTCCAATCATTGAAATGATATACTCGTTTGTTTGAAATTCACCGTGTAATTTATATGACATGACAACGGCTAAGCGAATCAAAATATGAAACACAAACTATACAAATCTTAAGAATATTGCATAGTATGGGTTATGTGAAAACAATGAAAAGTTATTTAAAAAAATTGCAATAAAATTCAGTTTCCATCAATGTTGAGAGAGTACCCGGGTACCTACTATATGTACAATGGCAATAATGAATGAACATTTTGGATTGAAAACATTGGGTCCATTTTATGTAATGACTCAGTTATTTGGCTTATTATTGGTAAAAGTAACCGATAATAAAGTGTCTTGTTCCAAAAAAGGTAAGGCAAATATTTTGAATATGCATTTTAGTGGAGGAGAAATGTGAGTATTTACATAAGTTAAGTACCTACACGTTTTAATAAGTAGGTACGCATATTAATAAGGAAAATAACCAGTCGGGAAGAAGGTCACGACTCAATTTCCGTAAATTTTTAAGATCATTGTTTTAATATTTTGAATTTAATTTATAATGATACTTTTTCCCTTTTTTCGGTTATTAGTTTTGCTGAGTTACGGGCTTATGAAAATTTTTTAAACTCAAATAAAAACTAGTTATAAACTATAAAATCTTAGACATTGTATATAATTTAAGCCAAAATTAGATACCAATTTTTTTCGTGGGGAAATATAGGTAGTTTTCGCGCTATTGTATAAATAGTATTTTACGACACCTTTTGCTAATAATTTGATAGGTACGCACCTTTTCATTAAAAATAGAAAAAATTGCACTTTATCATAATATCATTGTGCTCGTAGGTACTTACCTATATAAATTCGTAACTCAAAACAATGTATTGTTTTAGCTGGTAAACTGAGTGATCAGGGACACCCGGTGGTGAGGGTCAGTAGGCTCTAATGCCCCCTGAGATTTTTCAAGTCGGTAACAAAATTTGGAATTTTTTTTATTTACATGCTTATTTTTGTTGCATATCTATGTGAAATAAGTTCCCGACTGTATCGAACTATTTATGATAATGGATGAAAATTTTTGTTTTCTAGTCCTATTAGTTTCGGATAACTCAGAAACTAATAGGATTAGGAATAGGACTAACGGTTTAGCGAAATTAATAAAATCGATTTAATGAAAATCTCATTTACAACAAATTTTGCCGTTTTTACTTAATTTTTCGACAGGTTTTCCTCATTTCTTGAATAAGTATTTAGGATTTTGAAAAAGTACCTTTTTATAATACCATCTAGGTGTGATTTCTGATCCAAAAAGTTACTGTTTTATACTTTTAGACAAATATTTCTGTACGAAAGCGTTTCCAAATAAAAAGATAAAAATGAAAAAAGCCGGAAATACTTCGCATTATGAGTATTCTTCACTCGTTAGGTAGGACCTGGGACGTATGCTACATTTTGAAGAAACGATAAATAATTTCTTCAATAAAACGGTTTTGTGCAAAGCTTATATAAGAGTATAAGACAATTATTTAACACAAAAATTATAAAGTTTATAATTATTGCAAACAAAAAATATTTTCACTCAGCTAGTTTTATATATCCGATTATTTACTGAGAACAGGAAAAAATATTTTTATGAGAAAAAATAGTGTTTGAAAAAAACATAAAAAATTGTTTTGGCACATTAAAAATTTTCTTTCACCAAAATATTTGTAATACATATTGTAAATGTACGTATAAACCTAAAGATATTATGGTACTTGGTGAAACTCCGGATTTATGAATCTGTAAAAATTTGTTTGGTGTTTAAGTCCCCCCCCCTAAATATTTTTGGGTGATTAGCTCCTATGTAGTGGACCCTATTTAATCACATCCCACTCATCCCAGTATAAAAAAAATAAGCCAGCACGTACCTATATAAGTATCTACTAATCTACTTAAGTACCTAGGTGCCCATAAGTCATAACTTTAGCTTGCATACTCTCAAATAAACAGATTATATCAAATAACTTAGTGTAATAAGATGCCTTTAGTAAATATATTAATAGTCGCAGTAAATTAAAATAACACTATACAAAACACTAAAAGCTATTTGTATTTTTAATATATTTTATAAATGTATAGTTCTGAAGACTTTTTGAATTCAATATTTTTATCTTCAACGTTTAATAATAAGTATGTTTATACATCGATAAAGTGATAAATACTTTAAAATATACCAAACATAGGTAGATAAATAGTATTCAAAAAGAGTCAATAATTAAAAAAAAAAAAACAAAGGATTTGTTTAAAATATATTTTACATAAATAATTAGGTATTATAAAAATTTCATGTTTTAAAAAAATAATAAATTATTTCAAATATTTAAAAAGTTTATAGTGTTTTAAAAATTTGAAAATATGTATATCATATTATATGCATTTATTTTTACTCTAATATGTAAATAAAAAGCCAGACATATTTTCCATCATGAAAAATCTTCACTGGTAGATGTGTTGAATTATAAAGAAACGATAATTTCATGTTCCAGCAAATAATTTGAATAACCAAGTAATTTAATGAAAGTTATTTTTGAAATTCTTGAAATATTTTCCAAATACAAGGAAAACTACTAAGAACAGAATAAAATTACTAAAATGAAGATAAATATCCTTTTTATCAAATCGATTATAGTTACAAGTATATAGTCATAAATGACATAAAAGAAAAAAAACTAATAAAAACTTGAAATTTTCAACAATTATATAGTACAGACCAGGTACTATTGTTATAATTTTGTAATTTTGGAGTTTTGGACATATCCTTGTTTTTAGATTTTGAGTGAAGCGAAAAAGCTTATGTTTTTACAATGATGTTTAATACTTATTTTTAGATTCTGAACGAAGTGAAGAAGCTTATGATTTTACAATGATGTTTATTTTTTTTTTTCATTTTTCTCTTTCTGTGAACACTTTTTCGTATAGAAATACTGGACCAAAAGTTTCGATCAATATCTCTAAAGAACCGGAATCATACCCAGATGGTACTTTAGAGGGGTCATTTTTCCAATTTCTCAATCCTTTTTCCAAGCGCGGTGAAAATATGTCGAAAAATTAACGAAAAACGGCAAAATTTGCAGTTACCGGCATTTTCGTAAAATTGAAAATTTATTTTTACCATAA
>JAIPRM010010324.1:2335-13876 GCA_025469315.1 Stegophylla sp. TES_Ste_2020
AAAATTTTGTAAATGTATTTATATACTAAAAGTTTTACAAATAAAAAAAAAATAAAAAAAAAAAAATAAATAAATAAACATCATTGTAAAAACACTAGCTTCTTCACTTCATTCAGAATCTAAAAAATCTAAGAAAAAAAAAATTACAACAATTTTTTTTTACATTCTAAACATTTGCTTTCACCAAAATCAATCTATATTTAAATTTTCATAAAGTTTATACGAAAAGAAATTTAATGGCATTTTGTCAAATTTTGGCTAGTTTTTATTTTTTTACAAAATTTTAGAAAACTATTGGAAAATAACTTTTCTGAAGTACCATCTTAAAACTTTTGAACAAGAATTTTTTTATGAAAAAGTGATTGCAAAATAAATAAATAAATAAACAAATAAAAATAAATTGACATGATTATAAAAGTACTAGCTTTTTTTCTCCACTCAGAATCTAAAATGTATATTTAAAAAAATTTCACTCTCCCAATTCCGTTTTAGAATTAACGTGGTACGCGTATTAATTACACAAATGTCTAGTGGTACTCAAGGATATAAAGGTTGGGAACCCCTGATCTAGATAAACACTTGTTGTCTTTACGTTATCCGGATAAAAACAAAAATTGTCACCTGATTTTAATCTAGTCGAAAGTAATAACCATCTAGATATTATAATATTTATCTGGATTATTTACAAAAAGCATATAGTTTGTGCGCTCGAAGGGCAATCGAATAAAAATCAAACGACGAGAAGTGCCTATATTAGATTCAGAAACCCCACAGTATTCCTTATGAATCTTATTGTACTGAAAAACTTTGATCAATTCAAAAAACATATTATGAGAGTACGTGCCAGGATTTTGGTTTTTAATTTTGGAGAATTTTTATCATAGTCCCTTTCGAAAAAATTCACCCTTTTTTGAATATTTTAGTTGAAAGTTCTAAACATAATAATATAACAGAGCACAATACAATAACATTAATTATTAATGCCAAAAGTAAAATAAAAAAAAAAAAAAAAAATACACCACCTTTTAATAAAATAACAAAGTTATTGTAAAATATACCCACATAATGAAATTAAAACAAAATGAAATAAATAATTGCGCTTATGGCACTCGATCTATAATTATTTTTGTCAAGGCACGCATAAAAAAGCGCCGATCCCCCCCCCCTTTAGCCTGCTATAACAATAAAAATTTTGTTAACATCATGAATTCTGCAACTTTTCAATTAATAATATTCATAGAAACTTGAAATTATTATATTAATATCAAATGTCGTTATGTTAAGCTAATGTCATGTTATATATTATATCAGGTAACTCTATAGATACAAACCAGGGGCGTATTTAAGGGAGGGGCACGAGGGACCCGTGCCCCTCTATTCACTTTAAATATATTAATATACTTTATTATATTAATATTATAATATACTTTAAATATATTTATTTTTTTACATTATAAATTTTATATTAAATTTTGCATTCTATCGATTTATCTTTTTTACTTTTGTTTGATGACTGATGTAATTATATGTGATTATAATATAATCAAACTAGTTATATTATTATCATGTCCAAACCATAACCAGCAAAAAGCAATGTTATTGTCACATTTTCACATCATACATGTTTATTTTAGATTCTAAGTGGAGTGACTTATGCTTTTACGAAAATGTTAATTTTTTTTCTGTTAACATTTTTCTTCATAGAAATTCTAGTCTAAAATGTTTTGATCTACAACTTTTTAAATCAGTATTTGCTTCTAGATGGTATATTAGAGAGGTAATTTTTCGAAATTTTTCAAAATTTGGAAAAAAAAACCATTGAATTTTTTTTTAACTTTATGAAAATGTAAATAAAAATTAACAATTATGTAAAAATATTTTTCTAAAATAAATTTATATGTTAAAAAAAAATTTGTGATTTTTTTTCTAACACTTTTTTTCTCCTTGTTTCTTTAAAATTTAATAAACCCATCATATCTCACTCGAGGATCAAAGAATACCCATAGTGCGAAATATTTCCAGTTTTTTCTTTGTGCCCCTCCTATTAGACATTTTTAAATACGCCCCTGTTATAAACACATATATATATAATATATATATAAGGATATATGTACATGTTTTACTTAACAGCATATAAATGTAAAATATTTTTTGGTACGTTCAAAATTGCTTAGGACCATCAGCTAAATGGTGGTTGAAAATGAAGAGTTTTTGTTGTTCTCCATGTTCCGAAACGAATGCAGATACACCTAGTGGGATTTCGTCAAATAAAAATCTTCCGTTTAGCGAGAGAAGTGCAAATGATAATGATGAAGTGACTAGTACTTTTAAGATTGCGACAGATTTGCCACCTCAGAAAGAATCAAAACGCAAGTACAGTGGTAATAATGCGAGTAATTATCTTGCGACTGGCCAGGCAAATCATAATATTTAGTTGCGTTAGACTATGCACTTAAATGAGATAATAATATTATGTTATATGAATTAGTTAATGTATTATAATTGAACCAAATATTTTTGTCGTGAATAAAACTTGTAGACATTATAACATTATGTGTAGCTCAGACGCAACAACAAGAAAAGCAAATAGTTGTAGCAATCATAATAAATGGTTAAATAATTGTTTTACTAAATTATTTTGTAATTCAAACATTATTATTTCGTTAAATGTATTATTCAATATAATTATTATGAAATTTAAAATTTTAATATTGTAACAAAAATACAAATTTGGGTTATCTGCAATATAATAGAAATATGATAAAACTTTTATTGAGTAATAAGATGACCAGATCACAGAATTTTTTATCAAATATAAATCCCATTATTTCTGCACACTCTATATGATAATCATTTTCATTTTATAAACGGGATTCCACGCACCACGGAGTGTATTATTATACCAGGTTTATATTATTATTATGTTTATTATAAATTTATTCTGTATAGTATAGAACCGAAATATATTATTATGTTGTTAAACTATCGGACCGTTAAAAATGATCGATCAACTTGTTTAAAGGTGTCACCACCGCGAGAGGCGATCACTTGCAATGCAGGTAAGGAGTCCAGTGCTACAAACAGTAGCTATTTCATCTTGAAAAACACTTTACCCAATCCGGATCGACACAAAAATTGTCATCCGATTTTGATCTAGCTGAAAACGATAGCAATCTATATCGGGAGCGTATTTATAAATGTCTAGTGGGAGGGGTGCAAACAAAAAACTGGATATATTTCTCACTACCTATATGGGTATTCTTTGATCCTCGAGTGGAGATATGATGGGTTTGTTTAAAATTTTAAAGAAACAATAACTTCGATCTCCAGTAAAACGATTCTGAGCGGAGTTTTAATTTATACAAGTCGGTTTTACTTAGAAATTATAAAATTTATATTATACTACACAACAACAAAAAAAAAAAGTTATTTTTTACTCAGCTAGATTTATATCCAACACTATCAATTAAGAACAGGAAAAAAAAATGTGTTAGAAAAAAAAAATCACAAAATTTTTTTTAACATATCAATAATTACAATAATTTACATAATTGTCAATTTTTATTTACATTTTCATGAATAGTTTAAATAAAAAAAAAAAGTTTCAAGGGTTTTTTCAAAATTTTGAGGAGTTTTTAAAAAATTACATCTCTAATATACCATCTGGAAGCAAATACCGATTTATAAAGTTGTAGATCAAAATTTTTGAATTAGCATTTCTATAAAAAAAAAAAAAAAAATGTTGACAGAAAAAAATTAATATTTTTGTTCGCTTCACTAAGAATCTAAAATAAACATAAAATAATGAGTTTTACTGAAACATAACACCTAATTACTATGCCTTTAATAAAAAACGTATGATGTGAAAATGTGATAATAACATTACTTTTTACTGGTTATGGTTTGGACATGATAATACTATAACTACAGTTTGATTGATATAATTACATAAAACATAATAAAATATATTTTTAAAGAGAATGGAGGGGGCACGGGCCCTTCGTGCCCCTCCCTTAAATGCGCATCTGATCTAGGTACACGTGTCTGGATTATATTTACAAAAAGCATAGCCTGTACCTACTCGATGACAATTAAAAAAAAAGTTAGACAAAAAGTGCCTATATGAGACTTGGAAACCCCATTAAGTATATTAATTAAAACTTACTGTGCCAGGCCTTATTCTAACGGGCAGTAGGACGCAAATTGGGTAGTAGGAAATATCGAAAGTACAGTTGGATTCATGAATATACAAAAAATGTAATTTTCCTTATCGTCGAGTGGTTATTGAATTCGTTACTGTGTAATTTATGAGCATTCCTATTACCTAATAACTACTAATGATTAATGATAAATAGAAGTTTACAACGTTTGTCATTTCGATGATTGAATAATGTACAAACACGCGATTTTTAATTTTAATCAAAATGTATTTTCTGTAAAAAATTGTCCAAATTATACTTCAAATCATGTACTATATACTACTTATTGAAACGGACTTAAAAACAAAAACAAAAAAAAAAAAAAAACTTTACGGCTATTAATTGAAAAAAATTGAAATTCACCGCGAATTAACTATTAAATTTAGACAGAAGCAGAATATTTTTCTTTGATACAATATGTATTCAACAGCGTAAATTAAATATAAATTCTTACCGTCAGCTTTACATAAATATGCCTTATCGAGATCGCCATCAATTTCCATGTTAAATCGTGAGACCGGTTGACAACGCTTGACATCTTGTAAAAACAAATGATACACTTGGTCGGTAAAAGTTCCGATTTTCCAGCTTGATTATTTTCGAAGTTTAATTAATAAACTAAAATCTAATTCATGAAAATTCAGGTTATGAGGTATTTTACTGTATTTTGGGTAGTTTTAGAAATATTATTAAACATTTTGAAAAATAATCATTCAAAAGTGTAATCAAAAGATAATAATATTTCCTATCTTAGAATTTATTGATCCAAACTTTTGGACCAGTATTTTTACCAGAGCTCAAGATTATATACATACGAAAAAAGAAAAAAAAAAAACTAAGATTTTTTTATAAAACCGACATATTCTTCGTTCCGCTTAGAACAGAAAATAACAGTCCACATTGTACTTGTTTTGTGATTCAAAATTTGGAATGCAAATGAAATATTATGATCTATATATTTCTTTATGTTATTTCATTTTTATAATAAAAACTAAAATTATTACCATATTACATAATATTATTTAAGTTATAACACTTTGTAAATCATTCAAATCTTATCTAGATAACTGTGATCATCTTTTATCTACTATTTTTATAAAAATTTATTGTAACATAATATTATATCATCATTTCAAAGAATTATCCGTTATTATTATTATTTTTTTTAAGATAATTTTTCTGTCATCCTTTGTATACAATACTGCTGAGCATAGAAGTGATGGTGCGCGCGATATGAATATTTTTGTCAAAGCGTGCATAGAAAAAAGCTTCACGCTCCCGAAGCGAACCCTCCCCTTCCCCTCGCGCCAAATTCAACAATTAAATCGAGTTGAAAAGAACCCCCGCAACTTTTATATTAATAATATTAGAGTGTGGACTTGAAATTATTATATTAATATCAAACGTCATTAGGAACTTGATGACCTAAAAACATGTAAAAAAAAAATGCACAAAAAAAAATATGCATAAAATTACATTAAAATGTTAAAAAATGACATTAAAAATATAGTATATTTTATATTTTATACACTCGAAAAAAAAAAAAAAAAATTCAAATATTCTTAATAATAATCTAGTGAAATTTCTTTTTTTGTCCAAATTCTTGAACTACTACTGTCAAAATGACATTAAGCATTTATGTTTTATATTTTATAAACTCGAAAAAAATAATTGAGAATACTTTTGAGGATTCTGCAAATTCCATTTTGTAGAATTTCTACTTTTTTTAAAATTTTGTTTTTTTTTTTTGTAACAGTGTACATGTCGACATGTATATATATATATATCAATATTGATAGGTATTTCAAATAATATAAACAAAAATAAAATAAAAGACGAATGAAACATTTTTAGGAAGTGCAATTAAATGTACAAAATGTAGAAAAATGAAAAAAAAAATTACCGTAAATATTTAAAAATTATGACCGTAAATCGAAAAATTCCCCGAAAAATGCGAGATAAAAAAAATTGCGCCACTAGACTGTGTATTTCATGAATCGAATTTCCGTAGAGACGAGCAACACACTGTGGCGAAACAAAAAAAAAAAAAAAGATGCAAATGCATCAAGCTCCGAGCCCTAATTAATAATATGTATCACAGTAGATTCTTATTATGTCGAACGTCGCTACCTCGAATTTTTCGTTATCTCGAACTACACTGAATTCCCCTTGAAACTACCATTACACTTAATAACGTTTTACTCTCGATAACTCGATATAAAATTAATTGTTTTTTGTTATCTCGGACCACAAAATGAGGAAGAAGTCACTTCTGAGGTTTCAATTCAACAAGCTGAACATGCTTTAAAAACATTAAGGAATTTTTTTGGAGACTACAACAGGTATGGGAGATGAGGCTTTTTCTGCATTATCCAACTTGGAAAAGGTTGTGACAGACAGATGTAATATTAAGCAAACTTTAATGACAGATTTTTGAAAAATAAATTAAACTATTCAGTTATTCAATTATATCAATTATTTCATTATTTTAAGTATTCAAATTATACATTTTAAGTATTTGTAAAATTTTTATTCATATACATACTACATGTACATGATATTTTATGTATTTTTAAATTTTTTAAATTTTCAATAAAACTCGATATCTCGAACTTTTTTCTGTTCCCCTTGAGATTCGACATAACGAGAATCTACTGCATATATATATATTTTACTTAACGGTGTATAAATTTAAAAAAAAAAAAAAATTTATGTTACGTTCGAAATTGCTTAGGATCGCCGATTGGATGGGTGAAATATTTGAAGAAGTGTTTTAAGAGTAAACATTCCGAAGAATATGTGCATTCTTGGCACGGTCCGTCACTTTCGTCGTCTGAAGAAGATGAACCCAAGAACGAAAACAAAAAGAATGATGTTGATGATGATGATAATAAACCACCTACAACAGTACCTGATGAGAGTAAACAAGAATATGTGAGGCCTTTGCGCGTTCCGATACTTATTCGGAATGATGATGACGACGACGATGACGATGACGATGACGATGACGATGATGATGAAGATAATGATGATGATGATGATGATGATGATTATTATTATTATTATGATTATGATAATAATGATAATAATAATAATAGTAATGATAATAATAAAAATAATAATGATAACAATAATAATAAAAAACCACTTACAAAAAAACTCAACGGCGATATTAATTACGAAAAACTATTGACAGGGACGATATTCGTTTATGTAGAAGAATAGTTGCTCTATACTGTGTACTTAGTTGAGTAAAATGAACTCGTTAATCTATTAAAATCTAGTCGACTATTTTCAAAGTAAATACAACTACATATTATTATATAAATATGTATGTGTGCAGCTCGAACGCAACACTATTAAAACGTTTTACTGTACAAATATTAAATAGTTACAGGCAACCATTATAAATTATAATAATTCAATTCATATTGTTAATATAAAACATGCATTATATTATTATTTAATGATTATGAAACTTAATGTTTAAACATTGTAATAAAAATAAATATTCGGGTTATACCTCGTATATGTAATAATTTTATACAAAATATGAATACCAATCGTTTTCGTTTCCCAACTCTACAAATCGGTCATTGTAAGCTTATTTTCGGAATTTGTTGTTGTTACCATTAGTGTTACCATTAGATGTTAGTCTCTAACTAACATCGACTGTGCCGTTTAGGTTTATTTTAGAGCATAAATATATATTATGAAAAAAACATTTTTTCAACGGAGTCTTCAATAATTTTTTGTAAAATAATGATTAACTAACTGAGAAGTTAGTTATACAAAAAAAAAAAAAAAAATTAAAATTCTAATCCTTGTAAATCTTAAATCTTTAGACGAACGATTTTTTTTTTTAAAAATAAAAAAAAACGTTCCTTCGAAAATATTCTTCTTTCAAATTTTTATAACAGGTGTTTTAGACGTCCGTGAAATTTTGAAATTGGCAACACAACCCCTTTTTGGTAAAATCATTTTTTTTAAAGATGGGTGTGCCAACTTCAAGCTACACCACCACTACTTTCTATCCACTTTGAACCACCACCAATATTTTGCACCGATTCGCAACACCAATTTTGATATTTCCAACGCAACTCCTTTTTGGTAAAATCATTTTTTTTAAAGATGGGGGTGCCAACTTCAAGCTGCACTATGTACTACCGACTTCAAACTACATAAAATATTATGCAACAATTTGAGTGCCAAAGTTTTGGAATTTTTAAACAGAATATATTGTATCATCGTTTATGGTTTTCGTGTGCCAATTGATATGAAAATTAAAATGGTCGAAGTAACCAAATCATCAAAATTTATTGAATATATACAAACATTAAAAAAATTTTACTGAGTTAAATATATATTTAGAGGCATTTATAAAGTAATAAATTAAAAAAAAAAAATCGTAACGTCAGACAGTCTTAATTTTTTTACAACATTCAAAATTTCAACAGTATCTTTAAGATTTCACTTCTATATAGTTGGGAAAAAAGGGATTTCTAAAAAGACACATATATTATATCAAAATTAAAAATAAAAATGAAATATTTGTTACAAGTTTTTAGTGACTACAAAACAAGCTATCCGAACAGTACGAAATATTACATTAATTAATTTCAGTTGATGATTTATTTTTTTTTTTGTTCTACCATGAGTATTTTTAAAAAAATACTTCGCTCGTCGGGTGGGATACTCTTGACGGGTGTATTGAATTAAAAAAAAAAAACGATAAACCGTTTCTTCAATAAAACGATTCTGAACGAAGATTCAACTAATACACAATAATAATTAGCAATTTTGAAGAATTGAACTTAAATGCTCAACTATAAATTATGTTTTTAAATATAACATTTAAGAAAAACAAAAATTGATTTTCATTTATTCTATCCTCTCCTCTCCTTTAAATTGACAACCTTAATGGTATTTGAAACCGGTGGTTTTTCGTGCAAGAAAGATCTATATTCATTACATTCTACCAATCAATAAAATGACCCGGTTAACTCTTTGAAAACAGTTCTATATTTAATAGACCAATTTGATATAAGTTTTTTTTTTTCTTTACACTTAGTTTTCATATTTTATTTCATTTATAATATTTTTGATTGTAATAACTCCCTACCCCAACACAAGTATATCTGAAAGGGGTGGGTTATCTTGTAGTTTTTGTTCATTGTATTGTTTTCTGTTCACTGCTCAATAAATTACTACTAATAATAATAATAGTTCTGAATTCTTCGTCTTGAATTCTTTAGTCTCTCTATTAACGACTATTAAAAACGTTGACTAAAATTTATCACAATGTGACTTTTCAAAGTTGTTGACTCGATTCACGAGCATTTTTTTGAAAAATATTATTATTTATATTTTGTGATGCGAATAAAATAATAATTTATTCCAAAATGATAATTATTAATAATATATTTAAACAATAAAACAAATCGAATTTATAAACAAATAGTATTAGTATACATTTTGAACACTATGTTATAAATTATAAAAATATAATACAACAGTGAAAAACGTAGTTTTTTGATGAAAAAAAATTAATACATCAGGCTATAGTGAATTAAAAGTATAACACCCTTTTGGGAGGCGAATCAATAAGAGAAACATATTAGTCTCTAAAATCTTAATCTTAATCGCACTAATGTAGGTGATTAGCTCCTTAGAACTGATTAGCCTCCCCTAAAAAAAACATCCTGACTACGCCATTGTATGTATTTATATATCAAATATTTAAAACCAAAAATCATATCAAGAGAGAAAATAAATAATTAACAAAGTAATTTTATTACCTAAAATAACTTATTTTATATTAATAAATTAATCATTATACAATTTTTTTTTTTTTTTTTTTATAATATTATATATCTTAATACATAATATATAATATTTTTCATGGCACGTTCGAAAAAAAGGTAAATTTTGGCACTTGGTGTTCAAAAAGTTTGCCACCCCCGTGGTATAGAATTTCGTGATATACGAGTAATTTTTCAATAAATAATTTTCGCGATAATATTCGTATTGGGTTATGAGTGTCATTAGACTCATGTTCAAATAGAGACAATTAAAATACATGGTTTTACATTTCAAAAAAACACGTCGTGCAATGAAATAATATCAGCAATTTAAAATTCGATGAAAAAAAAAAAAAAAAAAAATGAAACGTTATTACAACAATAATTATTGAAGAACCTGTAAGGAAAACTATTATTTTATTCTGTAGACAATAGTGTAGTAATACAGTTTTCTAAACAGAGCACACATTTTATATAAAACGATAAAACATTTTATATTTTTTTTCTTTTTTTTCAATTTCGGCTAAAAATTTAGAAACAATGGTTTTATGTCGAAATATGGTGTAAAAATTTTAAGAATACCTAGTAAATTGAGTACCTAATAATTAAACACAAGTGTTATAGTGCAATGTTTATATCCAGAACTTATTTAACTACAAGCAAAATTATTATATTTTCATTTATTTATTTATGCCTTCTTCGTATGATCGTTAACGGATTGTAAGGTAAGAAATTTCGACTATTATTATAGATAGATAGATATATTTAGGTATATTATGTTGAATTCTTGAGATTAAATTAAATATTATAAACACACGCATAATTCGACCAGTCTTGTAAAACATTCAAATAGATGTACTAAAAGTGTTTTAATATTTTAGATTCTGAATGTCGTGAAGAAGCTAGTGTTTTTACAATGATGTTAATTAATTTTTTTTTTTTTTTTCTGTGTACAACTATTCGTATGGAAATACTTGTCCAAAAGTTTCGATCCGTAACTTTTTGAAACCGGATTTTCTTCTACATTGTACTTTAAACAGGTCATTTTTTGAATTTCTCAATTCTTCGTTATAATATTTTCGGTTATTATATTAAATACCTATTTATTTCAGAATCGTTTTATTGAAGAAATGATTTATCGTTTCTTTACAATTAAATATACCCGTCAAGAGAATCCCACCCGTCGTGCGAAGTACGTCCGGTTTTATTTTATATTTAAATACTTTGCGGAACACTTTTATATTCTGAACGAAGTGAAGAAGCTAGTCTTTTTACAATTATGTTTATTTAATTATTTTTATTTTTTTTTCTCTGTGTACAACTTTTCGTATGGAAATACTTTTCCAAAAGTTTCAATCAAAAATTTTTGAAACCGTATTTGCCTCTAGATTGTACTTTGAAGAGGTCATTTTTTTGAATATCTCAATTCTTCAATTTTTTTTTTTTTTTGGAATAAACTACCCAAAATTTGACAAAAACGACTCGGAAACCATCATTTTTTGATCCGAATTTTATGAAAATTTAAACATAGATAAAAAATA
>JAIPRM010010325.1:0-13875 GCA_025469315.1 Stegophylla sp. TES_Ste_2020
TTAATGATAAATATAATTTTTAGCCTTTGAGTGAAGACAATCAGGCAATTCGGTGAGGCTCAGGAACGCTTCTCCTTTTTTGGGAACTACAGTCCCCCCTTCTAGTTTTTCTCACTTTAACCACTGTATAAAGGGATATAATTTTTGTAAAAGAAATACAATTTAGATTTTGAGTGGAGCAGAGAAGCTAATATTTTTACAAAAATGTTTTTATTATATTTTGTACTGTGTATACGTTTTTGCATAACAATAATTATTGTTTTCAACTAGATTCGACCAGCAAACTGTAGAATAAAAATTCGACGCTGGATAGTTCTTTGAAGACGAAATTTTTCTAAATTCTCAATAGTTTGGATTCTGTGCAAAGCTCAAAGCTTTATTTTATTTTTCTGTAAACATTTTTTCATATAGAAATACTTGTCCAAAAGTTTCGGTCAGCAACTTAGTGAATCATGATTTGCCTCAAGATGGTACTTAAAAGACTATTTTTCAGAATTCTCATTGTTTTCTTAAAATTTTGGAAAAACTACCTAAATGACTATTGAAATTACCCAAAAAATTTGACAAAAAGAAATGTTTTTTTCCTAATTTCAGTTAATAGTGGAATATAAAACTGGAGATTTTTTTTTGTTACAATATTAAACATTATAATTTTTAAGTAAAATATTTTTATATAAATCGAAGTTCCACTCAGAATCGTTTTATAGAAGAAATAATTTATCGTTTCTTTAAAACTTAACACACCTAATGAGTAAGTACTACCCGAGGAACGAAATATGTTAAACTTTTTGCATTTCTTTTATACATATATACTTAATTTTAATTTTCATAAAATTTATTCAATTTTAGTTATTTAGTCATAACTCCAAAACTAATAGTAATAGGCGCATGAAATTTTCACATTCTAGGTACTAAAGTCAAGAGCATTCTCATAAAAATTTCAAAAACATTACTCCATATTGGGCTATGTATAGAACTTTGAAAATATTGGTAATTTCTAATTTTGTAGTTCATAAAATTTTAATTTCTGCATACCACATGAAAATGTAATACAAACATACTCATACATATTACTAACGGTACTGAAAAGATATAGAAAATTAACTTTTTTTACATTGCTATTTATAAAATCAGAATTTGTATAAAATTGTCCATTTTTATGTAAAATAATTTATTTTTCCCAATCACAACCACATAAAATATTTTATTCTTAATCCAATAGAAATGTTTTTTTACAAAATATTCTGGCTATACTTATCATTTCCTTAAAATTTAAAACATCCATCAAGAATATTTCACCCGAGGAGTGAAGAATATCCATGGTGCAAAGTATGTCTAGCTTTTTAATATTAGGGTTTATTCTTTTACTTCACTACCAAGAAATAAATAATTCAAAATAATTCAACCATCTAAAATATAGATACGAACCTACTTATCTATTACACATCATAATAATGGTTTTACCAAGAAGTTAGCTACCAACATTTAATTTTACAAAACATTTTTAATTCTTACAAAAAAATGAGCTACATGCAGAATTTGATATTCATACTTTAATCTTTATAGATAGTATTGCCTACAATACCATACCTAAATGTAGTTATACACTATACAGGTATATACAGTGGGTATAATTTTACCAAAATCATAGATTTAATATCATTAGACTTACGAATGAATTTATTCATAGGGGAAGTATTAAATAATTTGTGTTGCCTACAATTTTTAACAACAAAAAAAAATCTATATTTCTTGTTTTTTTTTTTAAATTTATTTCAAAGTTACACTTTAGTAATATTTGAGAAGAACATTCTATTATAATGTATATTAATTTATATCAAAACATTTTTTTGGTAGTCTAATTTTGTAGAAATTTAAAAAAATATAAAATAAGTATTTGTTTACAAATTAATTAATTGTCCTTGATTACTAATACCAATGTATATTTTTAATACGATAATCATTTTATTTTAGTGTAGTTATGTAGGTATGTAGTTGTTATACTTTAATCTAGAACTTAATTCTGTATTTTATTTTGTACAAGAAAAGTAAAAAAATATGAATTAATAATGAAAAATTATCAAAGATATAGTTTATAAACTAAAATTGGTAAATAGTAAATACTAATTAATAAATACCTATGTAGTATTCAGATACCAATACCTATTTTATATTTTTTATGACAAATATCTCTAACATAACTTTGATAGGTACATCTTTAAACAAATCATTTGTGTTTTATAGATAGGTAGTTAGGTAGTTAGATGATTTTCCAATTCAGCACCGGACAGGTAAGGTATCAACCCAAAAATGTTATAATGTAGGTAATATAGATTACCTATCTACTGGCAAAAAATCTACCAAATTTTACTTTTTACTCTTATTTTTTTTTACCACACACCACACATTTGTCCCAAATATTGCACAGCTCACAGAGTTTAACTCGGTAATTTGCCTGACCTATTCGGGCCTGCTCCAATAAGTTTATATTATTTTTCATAGTTACAAGAGTGAATATGATATTAAAATAAGAAAATCTAATTTATTTTAATAAGGCAAGTAGGTATAATGTAATATTGACACATTTGTACCTACATTCATCAAATTATTTTATGAGAAATAATTTAAATCACAAAACAAATATAGGTACTTACATATTAAAGAAAAATTAGGTAGCTATAATATGAAATAAGAAGAGGAAAAACAAGAATAATTAAACTGTAGGTAATAAATACAATACAATATAATATGAAAAATGATATCTACCTACATAGTTTATGGACCACGGTAATGTATCAAAAATAATATATAGCTCAGTAACTTGCCTGATATATCCAGGCCGACTCTAATATGTTCATATTGTTTTTAATAGGTAAATACCTAAAAGAGTTTATATGATTTTGAAATCAGAAAACCCAATTTTTTCTAACTCATTTTAATAAGGCAAGTAGGTATAATAAAATATTGACACATTTGTACCAACATGGCTATAACAAATTATTTTAAGAGGAATAATTTAAATCATAAAACAATGCATCTACATTTTAAAGAAAAAATAAGTGCCTAACTATAATATACAATAAG
This sequence comes from Stegophylla sp. TES_Ste_2020, assembly GCA_025469315.1. Classification (NCBI taxonomy): domain Eukaryota; kingdom Metazoa; phylum Arthropoda; class Insecta; order Hemiptera; family Aphididae; genus Stegophylla; species Stegophylla sp. TES_Ste_2020. The sequence continues at coordinate 3,085 of JAIPRM010010325.1, forward strand.
AATAGGAAAAATAAAAATAATTAAACTGTAATAAATACAATACCTACAATAATATGAAAAAGCATATCTACATATTTTATGGATCATTGTGATGTACCCCTAACCTACATTAAACACAAGATCAAACATCAATAATAAATAATAAAAATCACCTGAGGTACCCAAGTACTTGATTTTAAATTATTAAAAAATGTTGGTAAAATCAGGTACCTAAGTATCAAAGTAGATTCAAATTTTTTTGACATAAAAGCAATTTAGTTGACTATGAGTAAATAATAATAATCATATTATAAATATTTATATGTCAACTGTATTTTGTGGTAGATAACCAGAAATTTTACTAATTAAGTCATTTTTCAATAATAGAATACAGGTACCAAGATTTATGCTATTTCAATTAATAATCCTTAGGTTCAATACAGATTCCCTAGATACCTACTTATATTTATTAAATACCTAATACCAAATCATTTTTAAATAAAGTTAATACTCGAAAACTTAGAAATTTGATTTGAGTAAAATGAATCCTATACCTAGATAGGTACCTACGTTATTTATTCAATATCTTACAAAGATGCAAAGTCTTTTATTATATCGGTTTTTTTTTAATATCTTAATTTTTATCAAATTGTAAAACGATTTGTGTACAAATAACACATAATTTAGTAGGTCGGTAGTACTCACACAAATAATTACAAGTTGAAAAATTCGGACATGTCGATATTCTTCTGGATAATAAATTATAGGTACGATGTGAAAGAACAAAAGCTGCACACACTTATGGTATGATAATATAGTAAAACAAAAATACTGATTTAATTACTTTTTAAATAATACATTTTTGAGCAATGTTATTATCAAAATGCACACAAATCGGGGGCCGCGACAGACGCACACAAAACAAGTGAACCGAACGATGCACTCTGCATCTGCAGACTGACTCACCTGCAGTAAATTGACATGCCGACAAACAAAACAGGTTCAGATTCAGATTCTGACACAGGACTCAGAGCGCCAAGAAGATACATTCTGGAGAATACGGTGTAACCAACTCGGTAAATAAAATATTGTACTCCAAAATATTTTATTACCAACTGTTCCCAAAAACTATTTTGTTCATACCATAGAATAGGTTAAATAATAAATAGGTACTATGAACTATTATTGTAGTTAACGGTAAATAGGTACTATATATTTCATACAACAATTCAATTCAACGCCATACAAAATTTACAATATCAAAATAAATTCATTTTTATGTACTCCATAGCTGATATATTAAACAAGTCGATTATTCACTAGTGATATGAGGTGATAATATGACATGAAGCTGTTCATTATCCTCCGTTTGGAATGCGTCAAATTGATAACGAAATCCCGCCAAAATTTGAATTCTCGTACGGTGAACGTTAAACTCTTTGCTACACGGTGGGTCATAACGATTTTCGCTTAACATATCCAAATTGTTCCGTGTTTATTTTCGTTTATACATAACAATTATACAGACTAGTGACAAACGACGTCGACCAAACGAACAAATTCTCATCCGGCGTTGTTTACATTCATTTTTTTTTAGATTCTAAACGAAGTGAAAAAGCTAGCGTTTTTACAATGATGTTAATTTTGTTTTATTTTTATTTTTCTGTGTACAACTTTTCGTATGGAAATACTTGTCCAAAAGTTTCGATCAGCAACTTTTTGAAACCGGATTCGCCTCTAAACGGTACTTTGAAGAGGTCATTTTTTGAATTTCTCAATTCTTCAATTTTTTTTTGGAAAAAACTGCCCAAAATTTGACAAAAACGATTCGGAAACCATCATTTTTTGATCCGAACTATATGAAAATTTAAACATAGATAGAAAATAATATGAGACAGATTTCGGCGCAAGAATATTTTGGAAACGTGAAAAAAAATTTTGGAAATTTTTCTAACATTTTTTTTTCTCATTTGTTCTTTATATTATTAACTTCTTTCGTTCAGAATCGTCTTATTGAAGAAATGATTTATCGTTTCTTTAAAATTTAATACACCCACCAAGAGCTTCACACCCGAGATGCGGAGAACACTCCATCGTGCGAAGTATGTCCGGTTTTTTTTCATTTTTTCTATAATCACTCAGTTCACTGGTAACGTTAACAATATTTCTGCCAACGTTGACATCAGGATTTTCATCATTCTCAAAATTTCGATGTTTCGATTTTAAAGACATTGGTTCCGTATCTCGAGAGCAGCAACGTCTTTATATTATGATCGTTGATCATGTAACATCTTTCGCAGTTTCGCGTTGACGAAGAAACGCTCGGTGCAGTGAACAGATGGTGGGTTTGAGATTTTTCTCAAAGGTAAATCCGTTGTTACCATATCAAATTAGCGTCTCCTCAGTGTGGTTTTTGTTAATTTTTAACAATTGTTCGATCAATTATTCATCAGCCTGTCTTTTTTTTTTTTTTTGTCCATAACACGACAGATTTATTAGCTTAGAGTTTAAGTTTCGATTTAGTTTATTCCGATTCTGAGTGGAGCTTCGATGAATATAAACAATTTTTGATTTAAAAATTATTACGTTTATTAATAATACAAAAAAATATATATTATAATGAGCCAGGTTTATATTCCGCTAATAACTGAAAACAAAAAAAACAATTTTGTAGTAAAAAGTGTTTAAAGTTTCAAAATTATTTTCACCAAAATATTTTCCGTATTATTGTCTATCTATATTTAAATTTTTATAAAATTTGGATTAAAAAAAAAAAATTAAGGAGTTTAATCAAATTTTAAGTAGTTTTTCCCAAATTTTGGAAAAATTATTGAAAATTTCGAAAAATGACCTCTTAAAAGTATGAAGAAAAGTCATGATTCAAAATGTTGCTGTTCGAAACTTTTGGACAAGTATTTTTTTACGAAAACATGTACACATAAAAAAAGACAAAAATAAATATTTAATTAATATAGTGATACTTACATGGTGTAAAGTATATGAAATTAATGATTATCAAACCGAAATGTCTCCACGTTGCACAAGTCGGCGTTTGCTTGTTTTCTTACGGTCACAGTGATATTAAAGTTTCGACAGACTCGAATTCATCCCGTGTATGTTTGTTTAAAATCATTTTTTTTTTTTTTTGTCTCCATCCTGTATCGTGTTGTTTATAATGCGCCTCGGCGACTTTTCCGCGTGAATATTTGAGTTTTTCCGTTTTTATCCATATCAGCTAAATATACTTACATACAAAAAATTAATATCGCCAAAGCACTATAATATCTTGAGTAGTTTGTATTCGAGATATTGAAAAATAAAAATAATTATACATGGTAAAATCTTCGAATGTACGCATTATTACGCTGAGTATGTGATTAAAGACGAAAACTTGAACTCACGACCATTTGTGTACATACCACGAGTTCGTGTGGAATTAAACAGATGCACGCAGCCAATAGAAACTGAGCACGATATTACAAAGAAAAGGATCCAATTGGATCTATTTTCACCGTAGGGATCGAGCACTTACAATTTATTTCATACGTGCACTTTATTAATTAGCGATGAAGATTTTTCCAGCGTTACTTATTTCCATCACGCTATTCCTGACCGCAGGACGAATCCGCGGAAAAGATACAATAATTAACGATGAGGCTAGTGGTTCTAGTGGAAATCACGTCCGTGAACGCGAAGAAATCGGATTACGCGGATTACTCGAGTTGCTTCGGCAAAATCTTGAGGTTATGACGAGGAAGGTTTTCGTCGGTGAAAAAGAACAATCTATAGACCAGTATTTTACCTCGTCCAATTCAAAATATGACCCATCGGCAATTACAGAAAAAAACGTATGGGAAGTTTCGCAATTGATAAATATCGTCCTGTCTTGTGAGTACAGTGACATCAATTACTATCATTTTAAACTGATCGATCATGTTATCGATCAATTGATTTCGAAAACTAAAATGGCCGGTTCGCAATCCGCGGTAAGCAAATTCTACGATAATTATAAATTAATATCGGATCACAATTTTAAACATTTAACACCGATGATATTGACTTTGGCGGGTTTAATGAAATTAATCAAACACATTGTGTCTAAAAATCATAATATTTTTAGAATATTATTATCTTGGTACACGTACAAGGTGAGACACGATCATAGTAAACGTACTACTAAAATTTTAATCGATCCGACTACGCCAATTTTTGATTCCATGAATGTTGTACATTATCAAATGCGAATTCGTCTGGAACAGTATATGATTAAAAATTGTTATCATCCCGAGGGTTTTAAGACTTTCAAGGAGGAAATAGACAACAGAATAGCAAACGCGCAAGATTTTGTAGACCACAATGTATATCTAAAAAAAATAAATGAATTAGTTAGCCTCATAACGTATCCTAGGTTGGTCGATGAAAATGAGGACAGAAAGTTCGTATTCAACTCAAAAGCCGATCATGAGAAATTAATTTCGTTGATTCACCGTCAAATCCATTCGAAAAGTATAAATATACTGTGGGAAGGAAAATTTATGAACTTAAATACAGCGTTTCATCAAAGAGTGTTAAGAGCCTTCAACGTGAAACCCATTATTGTGTATGAAAAAGTATTACTCGATAAAATAACCGATATAATTATAGCGTACGAGTCGGGCACGTTAAAAAAGATCGTGCGCGATTCCTCGGGTTCGAACAAACATAAAATGTGCAATAGCTTGTTGCTGAACAAAATAGAAAAATATAGAAAAATATTCAAAGTCGCCGGTCAACCGAAATATTTGCTGAACAACATGACGTCGATAAAAATCGATTTGTTGTACATGTGCTCGTTGATGTTGTCGTTCGAAGACAATATAAACCACATAAACGCCTTCATCGCCAGGCTGGACGAGTTAAAAGCAAAGAACTTCGCCGGAACGAATTTCGAATCGTTTTTAAACTCCTTGTCCGAGACGATGATCTGCGGTAGGCTACATCCGGCCGTGTCGAACTCGTATTTGGAACGATTCGACTACTATTCGACTTTGCCGAACGAATACGCCATTGATTATCAATTCGTATACACCGAGTACATGACGAGGCTGTATCGGAAATCGTTGTGCGATAAATTATCGGAGATACACACGAGAATAGGTTCGTTGGTGGCGGAAATCGAGCGGTGTTCTACGAGTTTTAACTACGACGATCCGACAGTGCATGCAGTCGATGATGCGGCCCATCGGTGTCTCGAACGGTTTAAAGCGACATATCACGAAATAACAATCGACATCGCGGACACGATAGCAAACCGCATGGTTGACAACGACATAAACTGGAACCCGTTAGCGCTGATATTGATTTACAATGCATTGCACGTTAAATTGTTCGACCGAAACGAACACAGGTCGATGGGTAACAGAAGTGTACGACATTTGATAAAGTTCGCGTACGTCGTGCGTCTCATGTTCGAAGAGCGACGTCACATGATATGCGGTTTTGGACCGTCAAATCGTCCTAGAATCGAAAGACGGACTGACGAATCATGTGATGATACTCCTAGTCCGAGTCAGTGGCCTACAGACGTGAAAAGCGTCGACGACTTGAAACGCGTACACAGTTTATCGTCGATTTTTGCGTGCGAAAAACAGTTCAGCGATTTCAGCAACGCTACGCGACGACTGTTGGACGGATTCCCGCAGGTGAATTTTGAATCGCATTGGGGCGGCACCGAAATGACGCTGGCCCGAGTTTACGGCAATTATAAAACGTACGCTTTCGAGCTTCAGGACATTTACGATTTTTCCCATTACGTTCTGCGATGGATGATTACCCTGACATATTCCGTTGTGGCCGACATTGTTGCCGTCCAGATCGCGACCGACGAACGTGCAGCAGAGCTCGATGATATCGGAAGGACACGATTACAGACAATGGCAAGAGAATTTTTGGATTCACACAGACATTCGGTGACATCCGTTTTGATCCAACGACATATTGTCGATACAACCGAAGATATGATGTACAACGCGGACACCCTTCGAGATACGATTTTTGAATATCTAGGTTTCGATGAACAATTCCCACCGTCTGAGAACGGGATTAATTCTAAACGTGTTAATACGCTTTTCGTGGAAATTACATTTATCGAAGAAATTTACAAATACTATTTCAAACAAATTTCCAATGTACCAGCCAATGCTTTAACGCAAAAAATTCTCGATTAATGATGTTTTGCAATAACTATTAAACTCGCTATATTCTTGAAAAGATTAATGATGCATTCATCAATCCACCAAACATGAAAAATCCTGACCAACAAATAATACTTCGTCAATGTCGTTCGCGGAGATTGCAAGTTTTCATATGGAAATGATTTCCTTGTATTGTCTGATGATCGAATACTCCGTAACTCTATTAATTATGTCTTTATACTAAAATTGACTCGTTGGATGATAGTGTTACCTCACAAAATGACCTAAATTCTATAGCTATATGGTTCAATTCTGTTGGTTTGAAATTTGATGTGGAAAAATCTGTCTTTCACCAAATGCCGCTCTGCTATATAAAATATGTATTTTTAATTAATGGGCTGAACTTAAAATCGGTTTCTAATAAAAAAAATACCAATGTTTTACCTTTACCGCTAACTTGAACTTTCACTCTCAAAAGAAAAAATATATGTTGTAGAGATCTCAAGACTTTTGGCTTTTAAGCTCTCAGTGTCACTTAAAGCAATGCACTGTTCTGTAGTAAGATCGCCGACTATGCGTCTATTAATTGAGATCCTTACACTACAGTTGACTCTACTCTTATAAAAAGTGTTCAGAGACGACCTTTGTCTTCTGCGTCCTTTATATAAATAATTGTTACCCAGTTAGGTATGCTGAAGCTCTCGCTTGCATCTATGATAGATTGACGAATAAATTTTAAATTGATAATCTTCAAAAGGATGATGCATGGAAGTATTTTCACTCTTCCTCTACTTGCTAAATCAAAGGTTAAAAATGCAGCCCGTTCTACGCGAACCTGTGGGACGAGCCATCTAACAGACAGAATGATGTACCTGCAGGGTAATTAACACCCCAATTTATTTTTCTAAACGTATCCTAGTTATTATTTATGCTTGTTTAATTTACATTTTAAGTTTTTATGTATAATTGTTAATTATTTATTGTTGTATTTGTATTATTATTATTATTATTATTATTATTACTATACTAAATTAGGATTAAACCCATAAATAAATATTATTACCTATCATTATTATTGGAAGTTGACCTGTTACAAATACAATGTTACTTTACTTAATTAACTTAATTATAATTATCGATTAATGAAAAGTAAAGGCAAGAAAGCCAGACATACTTCGTACCACGGATATTCTTCGCTTTTCGGGTCTGATACTCATGATGGGTTTGTGGAATTTTAAAGAAACGATAAATCATTTCTTCAATGAGACGATTCTGAACGAAAGAAGTTATAATAAATAGTATATCGGTAAATAATATAATATTATTAATATTATGAGTAATCAATGCATTCAATAATCAATATGATTGTAAAATAATTGTGTAATCTTTTTGGAAATTAAGGTCGATTACAACCGGGCAATTTTATTATTCTGAGAACTGATAATGATTTCGTATACTCGGTCAGTATGCTTCGCGGACGCGCATACACACGTCAAATGACCGTAAACGATTTAAAAATTATTATTTGAATTTTGCGTCTGTCAAATGTCAATACCAAAAAGCCTGGCAAATATTATGGTACTTAAAATATTCCGATTTTAATTCTGGAAATATAATTGCTATTTAAATTCAGTAGATTCTTTACTAGAGAATGTTAGAGAATGTTAGAAGTAGTTTTTTCATAATAGTATGAATTGTTTTAATATGAGTATATGAAAAAAAGTTTGTAAATTAGAAATTTCCAAAAATTTTATTTCCGTTTTTATAAATGTTTAGCAAAAATTAAAAAACTCTGTTTTCAACATTCTCTAAAAAAAAAAAAAAATCTTAATATTTTGAGATTTATATTCAGATAGTTCTAAGTAGCCTTAATTTTGTCAGTATTTTTGGTCTAAATCTATGAAATAATAATACATTGCTACTAATCCCCTTAACTATTATTAATGTACTTATTGTTACAATGAAAAAGTTATAAAATAATTGTACGGGGTATTCTTTTGGAGCTTGGCAAAAATTATTACTCTGTTTTTGTGATCTAAATGTATGGTGGTCACTCTAGGCTAGACCGGAAACTGACTCGACGGTTACCGCGGCAACGAATTACATAAATAGCCGGACATACTTCACACGACGGGTGTATTTAATTTTATAGAAACGATAAATCATTTCTTCAATAAAACGATTTTGAACGAGGGAAGTTAAAAATAAAAAAAATAAATGAGAAAAAAAATGTTAGAAAAATGTTCAAAATTTTTTTTTCACATTTTCAAAATTTTCTTACACCAAAATCTTTTTTATAGGATTTTCTATCTATGTTTAAATTTTCATAAAATTCGGATCAAAAAATGATGGTTTCCGAGTCGTTTTTTTCAAATTTTGGGTAGTTTTTTCCAAAAAAAAAAAATATTGAAGAATTGAGAAATTCAAAAAATGACCTCTTTAAAGTACATTCTAGAGGCAAATCCGGTTTCAAAAAGTTATTGATCGAAACTTTTGAACATGTATTTCTATACGAAAAGTTGTACACAGAAAAAAAAACATCATTGTAAAAACACTAGCTTCTTCACTTCATTCAGAATCTAAAACATTTACATACTTTAAATCGTTATCGTTTTAATTACATTGTTATTTTATATTATATTTGTCAAGTGTGAGGAAAAATAAATGTTTCATCGAGGCCAAATGCAGTTAACTTATTAAATGTTATAAGTACTAACTATATTAACTAATTTCAATACTTTTCAGGTACAAAAAATTTAATATTTATCTTAAAAGTATGAATAATCTTTCATGTGGATGAGTTGTAACTTTCGAATTTTGAGAATAATATTGATTTTAAGGGACTGAGCATTAGGAATCCCTCTCCTTAATTAATCTCCATCTTAATTAATCATTTACGAAATATTTTGTGCCTACTTAACATAATATCGTACGGTAATCAGAATAAATAATATACAAATACATACAAATTCACGCTCTAGTTAAAAGTTATGGATGGTGAAAATTGTGGATTTTCCAGTTCGTTTTTCTGTCGAAATTTAAAAGACATCCGGTAACGACAAAGTCATTCAAATCTTATTTTATCAATATTATTGATCTATTATAATAAAATAGACCACTGGTTATAAGATATGGCTTCGGATATTTATGTATAATGTGGGTGTATGTTTTTTTTTTAAAAAAGTGTGTTCTTCGCTCGTCGGGGTGTTCTTCGCACGTCAGGTGAGATACTCTTGACGGATGTATCGAATTTTAAAAAAACGATAAATCATTTCTTCAATAAAACGATTCTGAACAAAGGAAGTTAATAATATGAGGAAAAAAAAATGCAAAATATACGCCTTGTACAGGCGAAATAGTATACGTATACTACAATAAGTGCACAATATATTTTGATTTCACTGTGCCTGCAGCGTTAACGGGTAGGCATTGACGCGAGGATCAAAAATCTACTTTGTGCAAACCCTTTTTTCCAGCTTCGGAACGGTATACTTACCCTACACGTGTTAATACATTTATTATTTGCTGTACAAAGTAAACACGTTATCGTGTACACATATTATTATATACGTCAAAGACGTTTTATACGTTATGGGCTTCTACTTGTAGTTCATTATTATCATGGAAATAAAATCGCACGAGTGTAACATAATACGACGACGACGGGTGTACAATGACGTGTGTAGTATTGTACGAGCGATCTGTACACACGAGTGTAAATAATTAAGGTATTATTACGCCCAAATAATTTAACATATTACACTTCTATTCGACATAAATCGAACCCGAAATTACTACTATTTGTAATGTAGAAAAAAAAAAAACTTACAACACGACGTAATGAACGTTAAGAACGTGTAATCCGTTTACGTGTGAAAGCTTTAGTAGTTATAGTACTTACAGACCTAAATTAGGGTGACCATATTTAAGAAAATAAAATACAGGACAAAAATATTTTTAAATAAATAAGTATTTATTACATGTAATATGTATATATATATTTATTTATGTTTTTGAATCGGGACAAAAGTATAATTTTTAAACTATCTATTATAGATTAAATTTAAACACATAAAAACATTATTTTGAAAAACATAATGAAACTAAAATGATACTTTTTAAAATTTCTTCAAATCCTTTATTCACCACGCATATTGTATTTTTAATTTCTAAAAAAGCCGGACATATTTCGCACGACGGGTGGTATTCTCTTGACGGGCGTATTAAATTTTAAAGAAACGATAAATCATTTCTTCAGTAAAACGATTCTGAACGAAGGAAGTTAATAATACAAGAAAAAAATAAATTTTCAAAAAATGTCCAAAATTTTTTTTCACATTTTCAAAATTTTCTTGCGCCAAAATCTTTTTTATAGAATTTTCTATCTATGTTTAAATTATCATAAAATTCGGATCAAAAAATTATGGTTTCCGAGTCGTTTTTGTCAAATTTTGGGTAGTTTTTTCCAAAAAAAAATGAAGAATTGAGAAATTCAAAAAATGACTTCTTTAACGTACAATCTAGAGGCAAATTCGGTTTCAAAAAGTTATTGATCGAAACTTTTGGACAAGTATTTCTATACGAAAAGTTGTACACAAAAAAAAAAAAAAAGAAAAGAAAAAAAAAAATCATTGTAAAA
>JAIPRM010010326.1:0-13875 GCA_025469315.1 Stegophylla sp. TES_Ste_2020
AGCACGAGCACCCATAGGGACAATTGAACCATTAACAAATTGCCAATTAATATTTGGAAGATTATAATCACCACAAATTAGCAATTTAGAACTACAATTTTCATTTAACAAAACATCAATAGTATTATATTAGGTTTTTTTAAATATTACATCATTATATTTGAAAACATATCAAAAGTAAGCATTTTTACAAATTATTAAATAAATATAGACTGTTGTATTGCTATTTTATCAAGCACACTCAATATAGAACTGTCAACAGTGGCGTGCCCAGGGGGTGAGGTTAGGGGTTATATCCCTCCCCATTGCATTTTTTACCGTGTTATTTATTTGATATAAAATACAAAACATATAAAATGTAAGAGTACCTATAAACAAATAGCTGGAAATATTTAGTACATTTATGAAAAATGAGATAGGAAATCAATATAAATTATGTTTATAATCGATTATGAGTTTAAAATGGAATGATAAAATAATAAAATTGAAGTAGTCTTTACTATTGTTGTAACTTGTAGATAAATTTACAACTGCTGTTATTTTGCATATGAACAAAACCTAGTTATAAGTATTTATACGAAATTAAATATGTAATAAAAAAGAATAAAAGACTTTTATCTATTAAATATTTCATTGTGCATAAAAAAAACTGTTAAAGTTTTTTGTAGTTTAAACCACATTATATTAAATACCATAAAATGACTAAAATAGTAACTTGTATATAGTCAGTCAAAATGTAATATTTTGTTTTAATTGAAGAAAGTATTCATAACCCATAGGATAATGACACGAAAAAGTTTGAAAAGATTTATTTCGAGTAAAGCAAGAAAACACTATTTTTGTTCAAATTAAAATTAACTAGGCATATTGGCGTTATTAGGATAAACAATTTGAGGGAGAGGGGAACAAATATGTTTATTTGATTGATTTTGCCTCTCTTATTCAATGAGTATTAATTTTATCCAACTTTTCCAAAATCTAGGGGGTTTTGAATGGTCGTGGGGGATAATTCCCCCTAATTGTATCTATGACTGGGTATATAATTTCCCGTCCTGGATTTATTTCCCACACCACTTCCAAATTACATCCCCTCCCATCATAAATTTTTGGGCACGCCACTGACTGTCAATAATACATCTGTACAAATTACACTTGATCGCCATTCAGAATAGTTTTATTGAAGAAATTATTTCTCGTTTCTCTAAAATGCAATACACCCACCAAGAGTAACCACTCTAGAAGCGAGGAATACCTATAGTGCAATATAGGTCCCACATTTTCGTATTTTTTCCAAACGAAAAGAACTTTTACGGGAGTTTATTTACGACCATTTTGTCATGTAATTCTGTTGTTAATTATTATGCGAAACTTTTCAGATCCCTCGTTTTAAATCACATAATACGCGAACCGTACATGTATAGTGTAGGTATATTACGCGTGAGTATATTATTATGGACGAAAAACAGTTGAGCAGTTTTTTTTTTTTTCCAGTGTATGAAATACACGCGTTAAAACTCGAAACTTTACGACTATTTGTTATGATTGTGCTGAACACGCATTTTTACTATAATTTAACTTTGCATGCTTTTGGTATTTAGGTATTGATGATAATAAACGCGTTTTATTCACTACAATATATTATTATCAGAATACAATACATGAAAACACGAAATGTGTTCAGTCATTGTATACAACTTATAAATGTTTATATAAAACAAAAACAAAAAAAAAAATCTAGATGTGTTATGTATACGGATTAAACGAATTGTGCTTTTATTTTAACACATGACTCAACTTTATACTAGATATGTACTTGTTTTAGGCAGTTACAGTCCCTTTAATATTTCTAAAATTTTGTTCCACACATTTTTTGTTATAGTAAATTGAGATGATACAATTGAAACAGCAACCACACAATTTTATTCAATTATGTTATTACTATTATAAGAAAATATTAATGTTTTTTCTTTTTTTTTGGTCTATTAAAATCTTTTTTTTTTTTTTTTAATTAAAACCACTTAATGGTTTACATATTCATGTGAGAACTGTATAAAAGTATCTTTTAATTTTTCTTCTAGTGAAAGATTTTCATACCATTGTTATCAATAAAAAAGCGAATGAACTTTGGCATGACTGTTTTGTAACCAACCTATCGTGAGCTAGATAGGAATTATAATAAAATAATTATAATGACAACACATAGTTTAATATAAAATTAATGTTTGTAACTAGCGGTAATTATAATGATGAACGTCTTAGAGATTTAGATCAAATTAATAATTTATTATTTCATACCACTCAAATCCATATTAAACAGTTCAGAGCAGTAACTGGGAAGAAAATCCAGGGATTCGCATCCCCCTCCCCTCCGAAAATTGGAAAAATTGAAAACAATTCAATAAAAATATATCATTTAACAAGTAAAAATCTGTTTTTTGTTACGTTTTTAAAACTTTCTTTTTTGATCCAAACTTAATGTAAATTTAAATATAGATAGACAATATGAAAAATATTTTGGCGTGAGAAAATTTTGAAAATGTCTTTCATCGCTTTTTCTCATTGTTTTTTCCTATTCTCTGTTAATATTAAGTAGAAATTAGATAATATAAAGTTAATATTGAGTAGAATATTAAGCTGGCTGAGGTCAATTTTTTTGTTATATAAAAAAATTAATTTTATAATTTTTAAGTAAAATTGTTTTAAATAAACTAAAGCTTCACTTAGAGTCATCTTATTGAAGAAATGATTTATCGTTTTTTAAAATTAAATACGCATGGCATTTCAGTATACCCGGCATTTTTAAATTATAAATCAATTAACATGAAATATTTTTATTTTTTAGTGATTATGCAAATTACTTTTTACAATAATTAGCGTATTCAAGCAGGTGATAACGCTTGGCTTTGAATAATGAATAATCTACCCAGTGGTGTGACACTATGGTACGGGAGACATAACAATAAACATTGGCGTATTATTTGAAAACGTACGAGTAAACAGTTAAATTAACTGGAGGGAGGGGAAGTTTGGTGAATTTCGAACACTAAACTGGACAACACTCATTTATTTTGACATTATATCTTATTTTATTTCGGTTCACAGGCGCAAATCACCCAAAAATATTAGAGGGTTTTAGCAACAAACAAATTTTAATGGAAAAAGACACGTGACGGGTTTCTCCCTTCATTCTCACCAAACCCGATACCATATCCGTTACATTTATTGTCTCTGTAAATAAAATATATTTATTTCAATAATGACGTTTTGTAGAATACAAATTATTTTTATTTATTTTAATAAATAATAATAATATTTTAATCTATTTATTTTTACACCTGAAATTGAAAGAAAACGTATGGTTGTTTCGGCATATTTATTTAAATAGGGTTGATGTTTAAGGACAATTTTTCGATGTGGAAAATAAATAGGTGGTGGGCCATTGTTGTCCGTGCCTAAGATTTTATGCATCAAATTAGACTCAATAGAGGAAAGCTCTATTCACTAGAACTGAATAAAAAACTAAAGCAACTAAAACAATTTTACTGATTATTTATTTCAACCCATTTTACCCTAAATTTCTGGAGCCGAAATGTGCACAAAATTTTTACTATAGTAACATAACGTAAGATGCACCTACTTAATAAGCCTGTGTCGTTAAAGAAACTTTTAAAAATTATCCGAGTAGTATTAAAAATGAGCCTAAAAAAAGCCGAACATCATTAAATAAAACCTAATCGACAATTATTATTATTATTCTTGTATATTAATTGAAGCTCCACTCAGAATGGTTTTATTGAAGAAATTATTTATCGTTTCTTTAAAATGTAGTACACCCGCCAAGAGTACACCACCCAAGGAGCGAAGAACACCATATTGTGCGAAATACGACCTTTTTTTAAGTTTAAAGTTTTTAAATCGTTAATATTTTATAAATAGGCTGTACAGTTGAAGATCGTGAAGTCCGAGTACTTAAATTGATATGAAATCGAATATATAGTTAGTCGAGTATCCATCGGAATCCATCCGAATTTAATTTAGGGAAATTCATTTGACATTACTGTCCAGTGGACATATTGACGTAAAACGCAATCTTCTAATTTACATATATAAATTTTGTATTCCTTCAATTACAAGTAAAATACTCGAAAATGACTGCCAAGTACAGCGTAAAGCGTGCTATATATACTATAATCGAGACTTACATGTTGTTCTCCTAACGGTATGAAAATATGAAATCAATATCGTCCCAGTGATTTAAATTGATATTACGAATAATAATAAATTTAATGTTTGATAATAGCGAACAAGTATAAAATAAATTTTATAATATATCAATAAAAATTACCTAATTTTGCTCGATAACTATCGATACGTTAAAACCTAACAAAAAACTTACTATTTCATAATCATTATTATAAATCTAAACGAAACGTTGTTAATGTTTTTGTTGAAATATAATAAATTATTTTAGCGTAAATGTTCATAAACACCGGCAGACGTTAAAATGAATTTTAAAGTTGTCGACAATGGCTTTTGTTAAACGCTCATCGAATAGGTTAGAGGTTTCTATATAGGTGCCATACAATCGATCTGTTTACACATTGTCGTATTGTAAATGGCTAACAGACAAATATTGATGACATCATCGGATTTTGAAATTAATTATTTTAGCTTCGATAGATATTATGTACTTAAAGTTAGAGGATTTATAAACATTTTTGTATGGCATAATGAAAAACACTCATTATAAGTTTGATATGATAATAATTCATGCGTAATTTTAATAGGTCTGTGAATACACTTTGAAAACAGGTGAGTATACATACATATATATAAACACACACGCAAACACAAAAGGAAAAATGTAAAGACTTAGTAATTATAAGCTCAAAAGAATTAATTGGCAATTAAAATATAAAACAAATGTGTACAATCATAATTTCACGAGATAAATCATTTTATTATACGACGTGCGCACGAAAAACACGCCGGTAAATATATCTTAAATACCGGTGTACATGCTTTTATATACATAGACATATTATATGTGTACAGACGATGAATACGCTAACCAGGACTATAAGTGAATTCCCTTATCCGTAAGGATTTTTCAATGACACTCTAACAATGAAGGTGACAGTACTATTGAAAAATGTAGTCGGTTTACTGAAACTTAATGTTCCACTCATTTATTTAAAATGTCACATTTACGTGCTGAGTAATAATAATTTGTTTTTATGTCAGACCGTCGTATATATATACGCATACAACTCTAATAATAATAATAATAATTATATTACGGAAGATATTAAATGAGTTTTTACACTCACCTTCGCGTTTGGCTTCAAATTAAATAATTCAAAAGTTCAACAACGGGTTGACGCGTTTAACGATTCGATTTTTCAATACAAATTCTTAATAACTTAATAGCGTACAAGTGCTACTATTGTGATTATTCCATTTTAATGCTCGTATACATAATAATACGTTGCGTTACATTTAAAATGTTAAATAACGAACTTATATAATTTGTTAATTTATAAATTAATGTTACAGCGTATTGAATAAAGTGTAAAATCAATAATATCGAAGCTAGTTATTTTATTCGTAAATATTGTTGAAAAAATTGTTCAAATTATTATTCGTTAATTATTATCTGTGTCTTTACCGTACAAATTACAAACATTGCGTTGGGTAATGGGTCATGGGGTCGTCGGAATATAACATTATTTGGGAAGGAAAATCTAAGGTTTGGGGAGTTTTATTATACAATATCGATGCTCTTATACTGTTCTAATAGTAATAAGTTACTTATTTGTGTTTGTATCGATTACCGAAGAACATGAAAGGAGTGGAAAAATTAACTTTATATCACATACTACAGGTTTGTAATTAGTAGTAAAAAATTGTAATGTGTTGGCAATTTTGCCACCCCTGAAATTTTCAGCGCACCCGAATTATCTCCTAAATCCAGGTAGTACACCTTTTTCTATTTGAATTGCCTCCTGCAGGTTTTTCAGAGGCAATTCGACTACCTAATATAAATACACTCGAATAGTCTCTTTCATTACTTTCCATTTTTTCCATTTTATTTATTATTTATTGAATTATTTGTTTTTACATTATTTTCCAAAATGTCCCCACTTCGCACAATAAGTCGAGGGATATATATATATATATATATATATATATATAGATTGATAGGAGCGAAGCGACGATGCAGAAGAGCGTAGCGACAAGTGCCAAAATACGCACAGAAACTGCTTATCGATATTTAGATTACTTTAGTCTCTTATCGAAGGAAATTCTAGTAAATTGTGAATTTTAAAATGGGAGGCAATAATTAGGGTATTACCGAAATTTCACCAGCCAGGGCAAAATACTTGCTCTGTCCCCCTTAACTGCGACCTTGTATACAGTTATGTTTTAGTCATAATAATTGATATCACCGTAAATACTATTACACCTACACTCAGTCCAGATACGTTTCAAGGTTCAAATTTTATCATAAAATATCAAACAATTATGATGAAATAAATATTTAACCCGTACGACTATATTCGGGGGAGGTTCAAACTCTGAGCCTCCCTAAAAAAATCCGAGGAGGCAATTTGCCCTCTTCATCCCTCGGTTCCGGCATTCCTAAATGGTGATGTGCATTTATTAATAGACGTGTATTAGACATATATAACGATATTTTACTCAGTATGAATTTAATTATCTAATCTCAATTCTAGAGCTGATTTTACGCGTTAAAATTATTTTCATATTTATTTATAGGGCCTTTTTTTATTACAATTAATGTACTTCAGATTGTACTATTCAAAATTAACCCCAAAGTTATATTAATGAAAGATAAGTTTGAAAACGTTATAAAAGTTGAAAGAGATATTTACGTGATTTTATAGGCAAGAAGGATAGTAGGAAACGAAAGTATTTTTCAAATGATAATATTGGTTAGAAACTTATAGCAAAATTATTCAAATGAATAGCATAGACATTTTTTAATTATTTTTCAAAATAATACACCGTATTATATTTTGTTTTGTCAATGGAAAAATATTCGATAGTTATAACGAGATTCGTATTTATTTCAGAAACGGAGTAGTGATTAGGATCGGATGTTAAGAATAAATGTTACAAAAATATATCTCAAGAAGATATTAAAAACAATTTTGTCTTGTGTAATCTTTGCAAGTAAAAATAATAATAAAAATGCATTGTTGTCAAACTAATGGTCTCTCTGGACCGTTTCATCTCAGACCCGAGTCGGGGTAAAAACAAAACCGTTAAAAAAAAAAAAACCGTTTTTTTTGTAAAAAACAAAACGAGTTCCGAAATGAAAAGTGTTCCATTTGAAGTAATGTTTAATATAGTTAGTTTATTTTTGAACTAACTTTCTATCATATTGAAACTTATTTTGTGATTTCATAAGTAATCTCTATGAAAATAACATCAATCATATTTAAATATTATTATTTATTAAAATATTAAAATTAATTATACCTATTCATTATTTTGTTTAGCTAAATAATAAAAAACTTGATTCTTCATTTTTATTTTTACACTAACAATAAAAATAAATGATACATCTACACAAAAATATCGTATCTAGAGGAATGTATCTACATTCTAAAGATGAATGGAAAAATTATATATAGTATTTCAATTTATATGACTATCAATATAAATTATGCTACAACATGAAACGTATGCTAAACGTATTGATAGTACGATGTCAAAGACACATATTTTTAAAACATATGTTTGTATTTATTTTTTGTGATTAAAATAAATCACAAATATCCGGAATTCTTCCTGTTCTAGAGGACTAGTCTTGTAAAATAATTATAGACAATATTATATTATAAAGATATAAATAAGAATCTTAATAGATAAGAGTTTATTAGAAATGTTAGTTTGCTAAAAGAAAATAATAAATTTATCAAGCCCTCATTACCCCATCCTGTTTGGTCAGTATCACACATATAAAGGATTTTTATAAAATCATGTATTTAATTAAAAATCTAAAAATTTGACTTGTCATGAATATATTTTTAAACAGCTAACATCAGGTTTTGATAAGAACAGTTATACAATTACACGAATATTTGAATTTTAATTATCGTATTTCGAGATATGACACTGACCCATTGACCACAATTCCCTCAGGCCTTATTCTACCCTACTCTTTGATACAATTAACAAAAATAATTGATATGATCCTAGTCACAATATTATTATCTAAGATACTGCCCATTCGAGCATGGTTTAACGAGAATCAAATTTGAATCGTTTACGATCAGCATTTTTGCAAATATTTCATTACACACTTTCATCGCAGTCAATTCAATGAACTCCTCTGATTCAACACTTTAACCGTAGGCAATACACCGAAAATATAATATTATTATTTCATATTTTCGACGTGTGGTATTTCGATTTTCTTCTGTGTATTTTACTGGGAAAAATAATAATAGTAATAATAACACACAATTCAGTTATACGCGAAAGGAGGTATAGAGGTACTCATAAATCAATTTTAAAATATACGTGTCTGGGTTAACTCATAATCTCGCTGCTGTTCGTGGCGGTATTATTATTAATCGTTTTTCCGTCTCACGTCATTTCTTACACCTTTTGACGTAACTTTCAATATTTTGAATACTCGCGTAATACGACGACGTGTCGAGTGTACGCGGTTCGTACCTATACGGATATATATATATATATATATATATATATATATATATATATAGATACACGTTGAAATATAAATAATAATCCGACCTCACGCGAATATTTCCTGCAGAGGGAAAAAATAAAAAAAGGAAAAAGAAAATTAAAAATAAATAAATCAAACTCGCACGTTAAACACAATAATAATAATAATATGTACGTACCTATTTATTCATATTCATATTATTATTATTATACGTCGTCGTGTACCTAGACGCGACCGCACCAACGATGATATCAGAGAGTTATTTCCGAACAATAACATTCGTGAACGCAGAGATCGTTGGACGCGATAAAAACTCCAAAGACATACAATACGTAAAAAAAAAAAAAAAAAAAAAAGAGAATGGAAAAAAAAAACGTCTGTATGTCGAGCTTGTGTGTTATGTCCACACCGCGTGTGAGCTTCGACGTCGTGCGCGTTAAAACATTAATAATTTATTATAACGATCAGCGTGCGTATCGCTGCGCGACAAAGGGATCGGACCGACCACCACGGCGGCGCTGACGATGGAGACGCATCATTTGCTTCACACACACACACACACACACGTCGAGGAGATAACGATAACGTTGTTGCGTGTGAGCGTAGCGACGGCGGGAGAATAATAACAATCAGAAGAAAATATTCCAAATGCAGTGCGACAATACACAATAATATACACGCGGTCACGATATCGGGGATGTGACCGTATAGGTTAATATGTACTCGGGCAATGCGATATTACAATAGGAACGAGCACTATGTGTTCCACTGTCTCGGCGAAGGTCGTAGTCGTCGGGAGACGCTTCCAATCTCCACTCGCAGCAGTGGCGTGTTTGAGGGGAGGGCGATGGGTGGATCGCCCCCCCCCCTTGGAGTTTTTTTCCATCGAGATATAATTATTATTACATTTATTATTAATAAACGTTCATCTACCGTGTTGACCATTTTATAAAAAAAGTAAAAAAGAAACGATTTAGCTGTAACTTTGACACTTGTAACCAATAAGAGTGAATAATACTCGATTTAAAATTATGTTTTGAGTGAAATTAAGAAATACTCGTTAAAATTTGTTCAATTTTTCATTGGCAACAATGATTTTTTCAGTAACAAGATGATTTAAACAAATTATAATACATTATTTTTTACGAAATATCTATTTCACTTATAAATGACTAATTTATAATAATAGATATGTACTCGATAAATTCTTTTACTTTTATCATAATTAGGAATTTTTACACGAAAAAAAAGTTATATGTTATCAATTTTATGAATATGACATGGTTATATGGTTTTTTTAATAAGTTATTGAGGAGATTGAATGTAAGAAGCAATCAAAAGTACAATTGTTGTCAACAGTTTGAAAGGCAGAGAAAACGAGCCAAGTTAGTCCAAGATTTAAACAATTTACAAATTTGATTTAAGAGGTAAAAATGGATTTATGGGGCTGAGTCTGAATGATAAATATGATGTGTAAGCATATAATTTACCCCTTCCTTGGTGGAGCGTTCATACGGGACGTTTTTGTCGAAATTCAAATCCGTATTTTGGTAATAGCTTCGGACTCGACTTACGATCGAATAAATGTACTGCGTTTCGTAGCACGACACTGCGAAACACAGAGCCCATTTATTTCACAACTTTACCAAAAAAAAAAAAAAAAAGACTTTCGACGTTAACGTTAAATACAAAATTCCACGCTATAAAATACGTCTTCGAAATTTAATACGAATGTCTAATCTGGAACCGGCAAAAGTCTTTGGTGCATATAGAAATTAATTTAAAGCTTTCGGATGGACTGCGAGGTTTTTATTATTATGTAATGTCATAAAAGGTATTAGCTGACCGTCTCTCCCGTGTAATGAAAATAGGCTATACTGAGAGTAAGATGTTTATATCATTGACATGGTATTTGATCATATTGTGATTGGTCATCCCTTAATAAATAATAGAAGAGATAATAGGCGCAACTAGGGGATTGTTGGAGAGAATTTAGCACCCTCAAACTCAAAATGATAATACTTAATATTCATAAGGGTATTCATTTATTTTGTCATTTCACAATGGTAATATTATGACTGATAAATACAGGAAACATGTTTTATTATTATGTACGTTTATTTTGTAGTTTAGGAAAATACATATTATGAATTTTATAGTTTCTGAACAAAATGAAGAAGCTAGTGTTTTTACAATGATAATTAATTTATCTTATTTTTTTTTCTTTGAACACTTTTTAATATGGATCTACTTGTCCAAAAGTCTCGATCAGCAACTTTTTGAAACCGGATTTTGGTACTTTAGAGAGGTAATCTTTTAAATTTCTCAATTTTTCCATTTTTTTTTTTTTTTTTTTTTTAATACCCAAAATTTGACAAAAAAGATTTGGAAACCATCCTTTTTTGATCCAAACTTTATGCAAATTTAAATGTAGATACACAATAATATGAGAAACATTTAAGCGTAAGAAAATTTTGAAAATATGAAACAAAAATTTGCACAGTTTTCTTAATTTTTTCTCTCATTTATTTATTTTTTTCTTTATGTATTAGATAAAAAAAAAAAATTAAAGTGAAGTACAGACAAGAAAGCCGGACATACTTCTCACCACGGATATTTTTCGCTCTTCGGGTCAGATACTCTTGGTGAGTTTGTTGAAAATGACGACACTTATTGTTCTTTATATTATTAACTTATTTTGTTGAGAATCGTATTATTGAAGAAATGATTTATCGTTTCTTTAAAATCATACACAGCCTTTAAGAGTATCCGACCCGAGAAGTGAAGAATATCCGTGGTGCAAAGTATTTTCGATTTTCTTGTGTATACTTTACTTTATATATATATATTTATAAATCTATGTATTAGTACACCTACACATTATAGATAAAAATAATAATAATAATAATAAGTGCTTCATAGCATAATTCATTTGAAGTTTGAGACGTTCACTCTTTTGGGTCACTTCGAGAAGATTGAGCTCTTGGGTCGGTGAGTTGCCATTATTTTAGCCCTTCCTCCTTCCAAGATTTAGGTTTAGGACAAAAACCATTATTAAAGAAGATGTTTAATCTGTTCTTTTCGAAGTATTTAATAAAATTAAAAAGACGTATTGATTTCGTCGTAATTGATGCACTAAGAAGATATTATCATCTTAAAACTAGACCAAGTATACAATTCGATTTTCTGTAGTAGGTATAACATAAAGTCTATACTTACTGTCACGATTCACGAATCAACTACTTATATAATCAACTATAATCAAAAATATTTACTACCGCGTTACTGGATGTAACAAAAAATCCATTACCTACCCAATTAGTCACGTGGTGTAGGTAACCTCGTCCCGAGTATATTAAATATTAGAATACAAAAAGTCCTAAAACAATAGCGAAAATAAATAATGTTGAGCACACTTATAGTTTTACCCTAAGTGAATATTTGTATTACAAAATTAAGTTAAAAAAAAAAAAAAAACATTGGGATAATATGTTGTACACCCTGTGAGACTAACTGAGGATTAAGAAAATTTTTGTAATTTTTTCTCTATTCATACATTTTCGACCTTATGCGTATTTGAGGTGTTATAACGTGCAATACACATTGACGTGGGTCCAGAGGTGGAGTCTCTTCGTGCCCTTCCTTCTGAACAAGTGCCTTCGGGTTTATATTATATAACAAATTCTGTGTTAGAGACAGCTTTAGACGCTCGTTGCACGCGAATCCAAGGTCGAGTTCGCTAGTGACAAACAACAGTGTCGGTTGCGATCGTTTCCTGGTTTGACAACGGTGAGGTTCAACGCCGATGAATGACGGTTTGGCGATACAAAAATAATACATATTATACGTGATATTTTCAACTTTTGTTTCAAGGCGAATGGGCAGCACAATGACGGGCGAGAACAGTCCGCTGCATACTCGAAACGATTTTGATTGTCACGGTTAGCTCAGGGACGTACGCCGCAGAAAATATATTTATTATTATTATTTTATTATTATTATTATTATTTTTTTTTTAAAGGGAGGTAAGGATGTTCATTTAAATGATATTTTATTACAAATTATTATTCAAATATATTTTTATACATTTTAAAGCCACTTTTAAGGGCTTTTTAACTGGATTTTATTGAATTTCAACTTTGTACGGAAAAAGACGCAGAATCGATAATTTAATTGGACTTGGGCAGCGGTTTCCAAAACTTTTTCGATTGATGGCACCTTTGTAGTCTTGAAGATTTCTCGTGGCGCCCCATCTTATTAAAACTAATGATCTTTTTATTTTATATATATGTTTTTTTTTCCTCAAATTAATAAAACATGCAATCGTTGTAATGAGTTATTTTATTTGCATTAAAAGTACGTTTCACCTGCATTTGTCGTCTTATTAAGCTTCACAGGTCGTATTTTGTGCCATCAATGTTGACTTTAAAATTCAAACAATTACTATCAAAATTAAAGAGAAGAACTTGTTTTATGTATTCTTTGTCGGAAGATATTTTACAGAAATTGTATGACATTCCCTGGAAAAGTATTCTTTTCTTTAATTTCAATAATAGACGTTTAAGGTCTACAGTCAACCTGAAAAGCACAATTGATGTTTTGCATAGCTTAATTTTGCTTTATTGTTCTTAAGTCGAATGCAGATGCAACGTCCTCATAAGTTGTATATTTTGTGTCTTAATTTACGTAATAGTTATTTATCACAGTTTATTTATTTTTAAATCACATACGTTTTGGTATTACGGCGCTCCTGCAACAATTATATCGCGACACCCTGTGGTACACTCTTTAGGAATCACTGTACTAGGGTATTTTATGACTAAAAAATAAAATAATAATAATAAAAACGAAATTTTATTTAATGTGGGCCATTAGTCGGTGACCAATCACCACGGTCTATAAGGCTATATGTTATACATTCAACAGGTGGATTGAAATGGAAAACTTAGATTTTTGTAAAATTCTGCGTCGGCCATTTTATATGTTAAACGTCGAGCGCAGTAGCGGATCCAGAAGCCACCCAAAGGGGGGGGGCGAATTTTCAAAAATGAAATACCTTTTTTCCTGTTTAACCTGTAATTTATTGGAGGCTAAATATTTGCATTATCTATTATCTAAGATTATTATGTACGGCCATGTATTTATTAGAA
>JAIPRM010010327.1:0-13875 GCA_025469315.1 Stegophylla sp. TES_Ste_2020
TTATTGAAGAAATGATTTATCGTTTCTTTAAAATTTAATACACCTACCAAGAGCGTACCACCCAAGGAGCGAAGAAAACCCCATCGTGCGAAGTACACCCATCGTGCGAAGTATGTCCGGCTTTTTTTCACATACTATCATGTGCGCTTAAAAGTATTTTAACTGAAAACTGTTCAGATTTGCCCTTTTTTTTTAGTGTTACTAACTAAATTATAGTCATTTTTTCATTTTTTTTTTTTTTTCTAGATAAAACTGACACTAAAAAAAAAAAAAATTCGAAATCGTTGTTTATTTAAAGTTCTAAAAAATTCCGAATGTGGTTTTCGTACAAGTTCTCGCGAGACTCGAAAGACCTTAACCCCACCATGTATTTACGGAATGAATGTGGCATTCAGTTAGATTCTGATGAGGACACTTTGTGAAAAAAGTGTGAAGGGAAATATTGGACAAGGATTTGTAGGATCTTATATTATTGATCGGCTAAAACATCGATTCCTCCCACTGTACGTGGCGTGCAGAAAAGACTACTTTCCCTTCCACGGGTGGTGAGTTACTTTAAAGCCTGCTCCGCTGAAAAAAAAAATATGTCCAAAGAGTGTTTATATGACGTTGGGCGGTAAAGTTATTTTACACAGCTAGCTAGCATGGAAAAATAAAAGTCGTCCAAAGAGTATTATAAATATACGGTAAGCTTGATGCGTGTGCCGTGTCGTGTATCTAATGAGAATGAATTTTCATTGGCTGTGAGAATTTCCAGACCGTTTGGTATCGATATGAGTGACCATGATACTTATGAAAATATTATCCAGGGTTGAGCGACTTTCAAGTTTTGTATTATCACGTGTCAAGAGGTTAAATCATGTTTACGGGGATATTAGTTGATTTTATATTATAATATTACACCTCAATAGTTTTGATACCACGTTGGTACCACCATACAGTTATCAGTAGACACCAGTTGCACACGACACGGCACACCGCCTTTATTTTACAGCTCGCTAGCATGGAAAAATAAAAGTCGTCCAAGGAGTATTATAAATATATGAGGTGTGACGAAAAATAGTATGCGTGGCTCGTGCTGAAAGGCGATTTCAGTCTGTTTTTTTTTTTTTTTTTCAGTCGAAATTTTCCGTTAAAATTCTGACCAAAAAACGACAAAATAAGTATTATAGGAAAGGAAATACTGGCGAAATATCTTTTGACCGGACGTTATAATATAGAAATAAAGAAGATATTCCAGAGAACATAGTAATGTAACTGATACGACGAGAAAGCGAAGAACACGACGGGTGGGAGGCGCGGCCAGAAAGGACCGACAAGGGTTTGTTTAACGGGATAAAACCTGAAAAGGCCACTGGAAAGACCGAAAACCGTGTGTGAAAGGCTTTGTCAAAAGAGATGTGCGGATGAATGACCACTGCCGGAGGTTCGAATCGGAAAGAAAAAGCGATGTACAGTGAACAGTGGCGACGGAATGAATGTGAAATGGAACGTTTGGAGAGGCCTAATGATCAAGAAGACTTAAACCCCCCCCCACTGTTAAGCCCGTGTGTCTTTCAATTCAATAAAAACAACTCTAGTGTGGTACCTATCGCCGAACGGAACTACTGTACGTAAAAGCCGTTGGTATTTTATGTTATTAGCTAATAGGTGCTTAAATAAATACATAATTGTCTATTTATTTCCATGATATAGAATTATATTAATTTACTCCATGCATATACACACACATATATATATATATATAGGATTTAAATTCGCAGTAAAAAATTTTTTAAATATTTTTCCAACGTGAAAAACGAAAGAAATACTTAAATTAAAAAAAAAAACATACGTCATTAAATAACCTTAATATAATGTAAAAACATCAAGAATTTAAAAATATTATTTACACGTTTACGCCATAAATCAGTTTTTCGTAATTTGTGACTACATGTTTATTTTATGGCGGCGGCGTGTAGCAAGAGTGCATCATATTTATTACCACTACTCCGGTAGTAAAACATTAAATGTTTAAAATCTCTTAAACAACTCGTTGAAAAAAAAAACAAAAAAAAAGAAGGAAAACTAATCCCTTCCCAGAACGCGTGAAGCTCTTTTACTAAAGTGATAGTCAATATTATTAGGAAACCGGAAAAACTTAAAAAAAAAAAAAAATCTCACGGACGAGAAATAATAAAACGACAATATTCTCTTTTAGTTCAATAATTATTTAAAAATGTAAATTTTACTAGCGATTAAAATAATTATACGAGAAAAAGAGAATTCGAATTTACATAATATTATCAAGCAATGTTCTTGAGAACGTGACGAGTGAGAAAATTAATTAGATATTATATACTTTGCGTAATAGACACTGTGTTTCGCTGTCCTCTCCCCCGTTGAAATATTAATGTACCTTCGCACGTGAAATCCATATCGAGTTAGAAAATTCACAGTCAAAGCATATAATATTATTATAATTATAATATTATTATTATTATTACAATACTACATGCATAATATTGTATATTTGCTGTGCGTTTGAAGGGTGTTTCGTTTATAGTTCCGCACCAGCCGTTTCGAACGAATCGTGTTCCTATCGTGTAAACGTCGAAACTACGTGTAGGTACATATAATACCATTATCCCCCGAGTCACCCAAAGGTACGTTTTCATAATAATAATGCGTCAGCAACAAACAACCGCGCAGTTGAACGCTATTAAACAAATCATTTGCGAAACGTACACATTCGCAATACATCATTTCGTTGCGAACGGTTTCATTATTCGAAACACATATATTATTACGCACGCACGTACATAATATACAATACAATATGACGTGTACACATACACAATAATATTGTATTTGACGCATTTCGACGGTATTTTCACTTCATTGTAATTAAAAACTGATTCGACAATTATTATTGTTTAGTAATAGCTGTGTGTTATCTGTACTGTAAACGAGCTCACTTAATACGGCATTTCGACAGAACGTTTTTTGGATTCTAAACGAAGTGAAGAAGCTAATGTTTTTACAATGATGTTTATTTTTTATTTTTTCTGTGTACAACTTTTCGTATGGAAATATACTTGTCCAAAAGTTTCGATCAGCAACTGATATCGTAAGCAAAGATAAAATATAGTAATTATCACAACTATTATAGAAAGATTTCTAAATATTTTTAAGGAGAAAACACGATTTTGAATTAGTTAAATTTAAATCATTGATTCGTATTATGTACAGGTACTATGCATGGTAAAAATTGTAAGTATCTTGTTGAAATATGTCTTTGAATTAATAAAATGACCGAAAAATGCTAAAATAAAAGTTTCACTTTTGGGTTTTCTGTGTTACATGAAACAAATTATGTACTCAGAAAGCATTGCTTCAGATCACCAAAATAAATATGCATTATATATTGGAATCCGGGCTCTAATAATAACATTCTTCTTATGTGACAAAAAAATAACTAAGCAATTCAATTAGTAGGTTTTAATTATTAGAGAAGAGAATAGAAACACGTATAAAAATGCCGTTAAGGAGGGAGGACACAAAGTTGATGTCAGAGGAGGGTCAAAATGGTAGGAATGTTTAAATTTTTACGACCAGGAAATTAGTTATGATGCTCAATTTTAAGTAATTGTAGACGGCCATAAGAAAGGAACTTATTTTGCACGCATTCGATTCTAAGCTGATCCTTCGCTTCGAATAAGGATGAAAAACTATTACACTGACTGAAGAAATAGGCAATTTATATTAGGAATCGATTTTAAAATATAATTTTATATAATATATATTATGTAAGGACGAACGGATAATTGAACCGAGAGATTCTTTAGATTATTGAGTCTTTTTTTTTTAGATTATTCAGAGTTTTTAATTTTTTCAGTCCGTTCTTTAATGTAATTATTATAATAATAATACGTACTATACTCCCGCGTACCGTCCAATAAGCCGTCGTCGGGTACTTACCTATTATGCGAGGGAACATTTAATTAATAATAATTTTTTTAAACTATAGTCACAAGCGTATGTACCTATTTACCAATTAGTTACATTGTGATACATTTGTAAGTGGTATTATTAGTCAGTAAAGGGAAGTGGCACACTCATTAAAAATCACACTTTATTCCTATAACATTATTATGTATGTTATACTCTGTATAATGAATGTGAAACCATATTTTCGAAATAATGTAAAATTCCCGTGTACAGATAATGATAATTATTATTGTGCTCCTACACACGCAGACTTCATAATACAGCGACGTTATTCTCGTTATATTATAATATCTCATCTCGTTACTCAACAAAAAGCGATTATAATATTAATTGCAGTGGTATATTATACATATATGTATGTATATATATATATATATACACGGTTTTGCAGTAATTTGATTAATAATTTTATTAATTTACACTGAATCGTCGACATCGATTTATAAATAATATACATATAGTTTTGATACTATTATTCCGTTTTGTTTCTCGCCATCAAATCAATGCCATTTGACGAACGATATGATTGCACGAAAAAATTACAATCGGAGAACTATAGTGACGGGCACTATCGAACTATTCGATAGCTTCGATAGTGGACTATTCGATAGTTTCGATAGTGGAGAATTCGATAGTTTCGATGGTGGACTATTCGATAGTTTCGATCGCGGTCTTAGAAGATAAGGTCGGACAACTACCCCACGCCGGCCTATGAGAATGTTTCCGCTTAGTGAGGCGAAAACGTTTCTAATCACGGCCACTTTTTGTTATAGCGCTAGTGAATAGACGTGTTTGAGGTTAGGGAGTTTTTAATATTTTAAGCGCTAAAATGTAAATATCAATTGAATATTATAAATAGCAAAGACTATAATAAACCAGATATATAAAACAATTACTTAGATGATGAGGGTTTATTATTTTTACAAGAAATTGTGTTATCGTAACTTTGATAAGTCTAATGGATATTATTCAATTTACATATAGAATTATGATATATTGCATTATAATCCTAATAAGTTTGCCAATTTTAAAAATGCCAAATAAAATTTGTTATTTCCATTGTAATAAATTTAAACCTTAAAAATTTAAACCATAACCTTAAAAGCGTCTAATTGGCAGCGCTCGATCTTACAGCGGCAGATTGTGTAAATGTTTTTTCCACATTAAGCGGAATCCTGATAAGGTAAGAGTTGTCCGACCTTATCTTATAAGACCATGGTTTCGATAGTGGATTATTCGATAGTTCCGATAGTGGATTATTCGATAGTTCCGATAGTGGACTATTCGATAGTATCACTATTCGAACTGTTCGATAGTATTAAAATCCACGTGTATCAATACATTTTTGAGATTTTTGATTTTGCACGGTTCATGTACTCGTTGATAAAAATAAAATATTTAGTGTAAACACACTACAGACCCAAGTACCTAACATTATTGAACCAAAATAGATGTAGCGTGCAGATCGGGTATTCCGATGGCAAATTATTATTAGTTATTAGAGAAAATAATAAAAATTAAAAATGCCTTATGTTGTTCCGTTTATAAAATATAATAATTTCATAATTTACTCCTAAACGTTATCGGTTATGTTGTTACTTATGTTAGGTTTATAACTTTTTCATATTTATAAAACCATAACTTTTGAACTATTCGATAGTGAATACCGATCGAACTAATCGACAGTGGACTATTCGATAGTATCACTATTCGAACTGTTCGATAGTTTTACAGTTCGAACTGTTTTTCTCCAGTTATCAATTATTGTTAATTATCGTCATATCAGTTATCACAGTATACTATCAGCTTCCGTTTATAAATATTTCATAATTTACTCCTAAACGTTATCAGTAATGTTACTCGCGTTAGGCTTATAACTATTTCATATTTATAAAACCATAACTTTTGAACTATTCGACAGTAAAAACTTTTCAAAAAATTATTCGATAGTTTTTTCCAAGCTATCCGATAGTTTAAATATTGGAAAACCTGCTATTCGGTCGTGTAAAATATATTCGAACAGCATTCGATAGTTTTCTCGAACCATCGAATAGTGTTCTTAAGTATTTATAAACTATTCGAAAGTGCCCGTCACTACGGAGAAAACGCTGTTTTTTTATTTATTCAAACAGCTCTTATTGTTCGCACGTTTAATCTCTTTTCCCCGCCATTCGACACCCATGGTTATGTTATTCTATATTTTGTAATTTAAATTCAAATCGTAATTCCAAAAGGAGAATTATTATCGTACATTAATATCATTCGTTTACGTGTTTTTCACCCCCCGACGATAATACTCGTATTATTCCAGACGAATCCCGCCGTCGTTGTTTGCGTTTTCGCGGGGCGGGGGGAGGAGGAAGCGGGAAGTTATTATGTAAGAAAAAATGTGTTTTTTATCCGTTTCAACGGTTCAATTTTTTATCCGCCTGCTGCAGTCGTCCGGGCACGCGAAAGGATAATCCCCGTGTGTTATTAAAATATAGCGCACAATGTGTGAATAATATAGGTTTTATGCATTTCATTTCGTTTTGACGTCACGCGGCGGGAAAAGAAATCCTCCACGCCTGAGGTATATATAAAAAAAAAAAAAAAAAAAAATCAAACGAAAACTTTGCTCTCGTTTCGTCTCGTCTGAGAGGTAAACTAAATCTGTTATGCGCCGCCGCGGCGACGAGTGCGCGCACTCATGTGACGTCATAAAATACTAAGTATTTCAACAATGTATCGGGAGCGCCGCCGCACGCACAAACAACAACGTCGCGTAATTATTAAATTCTGTAATTTATTATTACAAAACAAACAGCTAGTGTGTTTCGAGACGACAACGCGCGTTGTTTGTACGATTCTACGAATAATTTCAAAAAACGTTAGTCGAAATCGAAACTTTTTATTCTTTTATTTTAAAATTTAAGTTTCGTCCGTGAAAAACAACGCGGTCTTTTCACGGACAGGGAGAACTATTCCCAATATTTGTTTTTCACATTTTTTTATTTCCCAAAAGTTCTCTTTCTCAATACCATTTTTCCCAAAAGTTTTTTTTTTTTTTTTTTCAATACCATTTTTCCTAAAAGTTATTTTTAACAATACCAAATCTATCAATATATCTTATCAAATATAAGAAATTATTTATCGTTAAATAAAATAATTAAAATTTTAAATTATCACTAATGACTGTAAGGTATGGAGTAATATAATTAAATATAAATAATTTAATGAACAATATAAAAAAAAAAAAATAAAAAAAATAGTTAAAATTATGATTGGGATAAATGGTTTGGGAAAACTGTACTACAATCCTTTCACGTTGTTCCCGCCGAAGCGTGTAAAAATGATCGATTTTCAAAAATTCAAAGCCAATATAAAAAAACAATGACAATAATGAAAACTACTGTAGAAGTCTTTTTAATATGATATTTATTAATACGACGTTTGTTTTTTTTTTCTACAGCAGTCTTTTTCTCTCATAATCTTTTGAACTAAAATCAATTTTTTTTACTGAGTCATGTATTATATTATATTTTTTAATAAATTCCCGTTTATAACTTTTCATTAAATCCCAGTCAAATTAAAAATATAATTAAAACAGTTTTCCATTTTTATTACGTTCGTTTGTTTAATAATAATATTATTTTTATATAATGATTCATTTTGTCGTTTTTTTTTTATATATAAAATTCGCCATTTATTTTTTATTTTAATTTCTCGGACAGTTGAAAACAATTTCAAACACAATTTGAGCGTACTTAAGCTTAATATTTTTTATTTTGTTTTTTCCAATGTAAATTCATTGCACGTTAAGATAGGGGGATTATAGTGATCACGCTTGAGCTCTAATGCGGAATAATTGTATTGGTAGAAAAAAAAATAAATGAGACAAACGCGTGGTTGTTATAATTTAAAATAGATTGTAGTTAAAAAAAAAATGAATTTTTTTTTTGCTGTTCTACGCAGTAATAATTAATTAACCCATTTTTAATATATATATATATAATAAAATCGATATAATTAAATCATTTTTAACCAGATTCGTTTTACACAACAAGGGTTTTCTTTCAAAAGCTACCAATAACGGGTACGTCAAAACTATATAATAATCGTACAGAGCGTTCACCACCCGTAATAATATTTTTATTTTCTGAATAGAATGACTTAAAAAAAAAAAAAAAAATGTTGCCAGTGAATTTGGGGGTGATTTTCGAACCCCCATAATAACCACCCCATCGGCACGCCCCTGTGCATAATAATATAAGATATTGGAGACGGCAAATACGTGTGGAGTCATAATAAATAGAAACTTAAATTAAAATTATCTCGGATCGGATATAATACGGAACGTAGTGTAGTAGTTATAATTGCATTTTTTTAGCGAATAAAACCAGCGCGGAATACGACTTATTTTCAAACGCAGAACCGTCAGCAAGTAGAAAACGATTTATATTTTGGTTTTCATCGCGCGCTTTCGAATAATAATAATAATTACTCTCCTCGATAATATAATATAATACAATATGGCTAATAAGTTTTATCAAATAACGCGCGTTCAGAGTTCAAAGCCAACGACGAATAATTAATTTTACCGCGTACGAATAATAATTTTAGAATTTAATGCATTGATTCATAATGTAATAATACCACGCGAATGTGTAATTGAAACGCACCCGCACAAATGTGAACACTAACATAAGACGGAGGCTGTTCGTTAATTATTATTATAATAATAATTGAAATTTAAAACGAATACTGGGAACGAATGCAATATATACATATATATATTTAATGGATACAATACGTTCCTGCTGTATTTATTTCAAATTACCGAATCCCCTTCGTCGTAAAATAATTTTAGATGCTAACATCATAAATTTCTCCGTAAAATATTAAAAAAAGTGTGTACTTCGCTCGTCGGGGTGTTCTCTTCGCGCGTAGAGTGGGATTCTCTTGACGGGTGTATTAAATTCTAAAGAAACGATGAATCATTTTTTTCGATAAAACGATTATGAACGAAAAAAGTTAAAATAATATAAGAAAAAAAAAAAAAAAGTGGCGAAAATTCGGAGTGCCGGGCTGGATCCGAACACCGGTGTACTGTCGCGTACTAGGCCGATTTCGTTACCATTGGGCCACAAAACATTACTCGACCTTGTGGGTGAAATAGTAAATATTTAGTATAATAACCGAAAATATTGAATTTTCAAAATAGAATAAAATAGTTAGAACACTATTGTTGCACGTGGATTTTAAATTCACACCATCTTATTTAACGTCGAAAAATACATAAGATGCAATAAAACATTATCAAATTTCAGCAATCACATAACTATAATCTATAGATTTCTTCTAATATCTGTCTGTATTCTCTCCGATTTTTTTTTTTCAATCAAACCCTTGTAAAATATTTAATTCTTTGTCTGTAAGAAATTTTATTACACCAAAATATTCGCAATGAAATTCTCTATCTAGACACCAAATTTCAAAACAATATGTTTGGCCAATTTTCTTGTATGCACGTTAAAGTGCGTAATTTTAGGTAAAACTAACGAATTTTGTCGAAATTCTAACTTCAAATGGGTATAAAAAAAAAAGTTGACTAACGATTTCTGAGATTTTTTCAGATAAATTAGACATATATGTCAGTGGGATCATATTAAATTTTCAAGTCTTAATATCAAAAATCCAAAATTTTATTACATAATAACTAACAAAAAATGAGAAATTTCCGAAATTTCCAAAATGCTCTACTTAACTTAAAATTAATCAAATCTTTTTGAAATTTTTATGAAATGTTCTCGTGACAATTTTTAGTGGTTGGTGAAAATTTCAAGTCTCTATCTGCATTATTTTAGAAGTATGTCAAAAAGTAATTTTCAATTTTACGGAAATTGCGGTAATTGCATACTTTGCCGTTTTTTGTCAATTTTTAGATAGTTTTTAAGCATTTTTAAAAAAAAATATTGAGAAATTTGAAAAATGATTTCTCTAAAGTACCATTTGGGTTCGATTTCGGATCTATAAAGTTACTGATCGAAACTTTTGGACAAGTATTTCTATACGGAAAAGTGTTCACAGAAGAAGGAAAAAAAAATTATAAACATCATTGTAAAATCATAAGTTTTTTCACTTCGTTCGGAATCTAAAACACGGTACAGTATAGTTATATGTAAAAAGAAATCGTCGCTTTTTTTTTTTTTTTTTTCAATAATTGTGGTCATAATATTTCCAAACACAAATACTCAACTACTTAAAATTAAAATTGATTGAAATTCAAAAATTATATTATTTATTAGATAAATGTCGTTGTGTGGTAAACATACGGGCGAAAACGTTTCATTTTGAAACCGCCACTTTCGGGGTACAATGTCGGTGGTCGAGGAAAGTTTGTTTTTCGGAAATTTAATTTTACACTCTCTTTCTCTCTCTCTCTTTCTCTCTCTCTCTCTCTCTCTCTCTCTCACGACACTCTGTCTCGCGTCATGATGTTCAAAAATATCGATTTCACGCTATATTCACAGCCGACTACGACGACGGTGGTGTGCATGTGGTTTATTGTTTACACGCAAAAGTTATATTATGGGCACATCGGAATAATTCACACGGGAGAGAAAAACTTTTTCACTTATAACGTTGGCGCAACTATAACCACTCGGAAACACGATTCCGGGAACGACCGACAACAACAGGAAGTAGGCGAGGCGTTTGGAATTAGAATGTCTTACAAAATATCCAAAGCGAAAAGACTTGTACGAGTGTATGGGGGGGGGGAGGAAAAGAAAAATTATAAGAGCGTTTTTCGATACGTAACCGACAGTTGCGTGACTAGAAGGGGTGGGGGAAGTGGCGTAGCGTGTAATTTAGCAACCCGGGGCGGAGATCAGATTTGCCGTCCTCCTCTCTTTTTAAGGAAAAATTTACTTTTTTTTATTTTTCTGCTCTCTGCTTCAATTTTTTCAAAGATTATTTACTTTTATTTTGCTTTTATGCTCCCTGCTTCAATGGTTAAATTTCAAAAGCTTATGATTTTATAATGATGTTTATTTACTTTTCTCTCTTTCTGGAAACACTTTTCCGTATAGAAATACATGTTCAAAAGTTTCGGATCAGTATCTTTATAGATCCCGAAACACACCCAGATGGTTAGGTTAGAGAGGTAATTTTTCCAATTCCCCAATACTTTTTTCAAAAACGTGGAAAATCTGTCGAAAAATTGGCAAAATATGCAATTACCGGAATCGCCGTAAAATTGAAAATTGCTTTTTAACATAAATTCAAAAATAATGTAGCTAGGAACTTGAAACTATCGCCAATTATTAAAAAATTGAAATTCAATAAAACCGTAAAAAGCATCGAGAGTATCCCACCCGAGGTGTGTAAGAACACCCGACAAATAGGGCTGGGATTTCGGTGCATTTTGCATTGTTTTCCGAATTTTTCTGTGCGATGCTCTTTTCATTATAAATACATTTTAGGTGTTTTTTTCAATTAGAATAAAAAATTGTATTTTGAATTTTTCGACAATGTTTGATTTTAAGGTCATTTTCCTCATTTTTTAGGGCGTTTTATAGGTTTTCAGGTCATTTTTGGCCTAAAATTCAAATTCAAAATTTTATTATTAACTATTATAATACAATAGATGAAGTAATATCTTATCCACAATATTCTTACACATTATATTATTTATATAAATTCTTATTTTGCATTCCAGCAAAGCGATATGCCAGGAGCTTAGAACATTAAAATCGATACAGACGCCTGACAATACCTCACACCAGTCATACAATTTTTAAAATTTCAAGCTATTGTAAATAAACATTAAACACATGTTTTTTTTTAGCTCATTTTTTAAGTTGTTCAAGTCATTTTTGCATTTTTGTCAGCGATTTTTAAGGGCATTAAAATCCCAGCCCTATTTGCAAGAAACTCATATCATAAATCGTACTAAAACACGTAATATTATATCAACGCACTTCTATTTCGGAGTATAATATTTAAGAAAATGTCGATGAATTTTGACGTACTTAACTCGTAGTTTGTCACTGTAACCGTGTAGCTGATATGCCTTCGGCGGTTACAAGACAGAAACTCATACACAGATACTTATATATAGTGCATTTGGGGGGAGTGAGACAAATAACGACATCGATCTGTAACGGTCGCTTCAACAGTTATTTGTTCAAAATTCTGTTTGCGCAATATTGCGGTAATCCAATAGTAGAGGAGAACACGCGAGGTTCGAAATAATAAAATAAAAAAAAAAAAAAAATGATAGAATAAAGTAATTAAAACAATATTTATTTTGTTAAATATTTGAATGAACCCGTCATTACTGTTTGTGTGTGTGTGTGTGTGTGTGTGTGTGTGTGTGTGTGTTTAGCGAACCGCTATACACGTTATTTTCATTATGCAAATGTATATCGCGCGCCATGTTTGGTCGGATCACAGATTTCCGACGAATAATAATAATAATAATACGCCCCGGGGCAGGTATTTATATATTTTGCGTGAAAATTAATAACCATATCCTACTACTACTACTACTACTACTACTACTACAGTAAACAACCGCGCAGTGTCAATAATTCCCCCTCAAAAAAAAAAAAAAAATCTCATAGTTTAAATTCCGCGAAACTATTTCAACTCGAAATAATATAATGCGCTCTCGGTTCGTTTTATAACAATAATAAACGTTTTCGAATAAAGTGCAATTTTTCGAGCAGGCGCTTACACGAAAATATCTTTCGGAGGCACGAGGTGGCAGTTGCACCCCCTAAGAATTAATAGAGAGGGAAAAGATATACCCCCAAAAACTACAAAATCCGTTATTTAGTTATTTCAATAATAAATAAATATTTGTGTGATATTTTATATTACTATTATCAAAATGGAATTCCCCGATTATCAAACATAATTTATATATTTTCGGTGAGTATTTCTTTTTTAAAATCTAAATATTATTATTGAAAGTTAATCACTAAAATATTAAAATATGATATATTTATATACAAACATAAAGTATAATATATTATAATTATTATTATTTGATAAATTTTTGCTTTAGAATTTTTATATTTATGTCTCTTTTAATAGCCAAATTGAAATTGTTTTCTTTAAAATCTTAAAAGAATCACTGTGTTTAAATTGTAACGGAAGCATAATATTACGCATTTGTATAGTGTATAGATAGTTATTTTTGGGGTCTATAGGTGTATTAAAAGAAAAAATATTGTATCAGTTTTTTTTTATAATTGCATCGTTTGATTATTGTAATTGAACTCTATTTTGTTATTAAATTATTTATTACAGAAAATGTTTTTATTTGGACTTAAAATAATTAAAGTGTTTTTTTTATAAAAATCTTTACTATAAAACATATTAATATAATAAAAGTTATATTTTTAGATTCTGAGTGAAGTGAAGAAGCTAGTGTTTTTACAATGATGTTAATTTTTATTTTTATTTATTTTTTTTATTTTTTTTTTTATTTTTTCTGTGTACAACTTTTCGTATAGAAATACTTGTCCAAAAGTTTCGATCAATAACTTTTTGAAACCCGATTCGCCTCTAGATTGTACTTTAAAGAGGTCATTTTTAGAATTTCTCAATTCTTCAATTTTTTTTTTTTTAGAAAACACTACCCAAAATTTGCCAAAAACTTCTCGAAAACCATCATTTTTTGATCAGAATTTTATGAAAATTTAAACATAGATAGAAAATTCTATAAAAAAGATTTTGGCGCAAGAAAATTTTGAAAATGTAAATAAAAAAATGTTGGACATTTTTTGAAATTTTTTTTTTTTTTATTAACTTCCTTCGTTCAGAATCGTTTTACTGAAGAAATGATTTATCGTTTCTTTAAAATTTAATACGCCCGTCAAGAGAATACCACCC